>CAUYSK010123311.1:0-24789 GCA_963575035.1 Avahi laniger | reverse complement strand
ATTTTCTCTTTGACTCATGGAGTGTTTAAAGGGTGTTATTTTCCAAGTGTTTGGATATTTTTCATTTGTCCTTCTCTTATTGATTTCTAGTTTGATTCTATAATATGGCCAGAGAACATACTCTGTATGGTTTCCATTTTAAAAAATTGGTTCATTTTTGTTTCATGTCCCAGGATATTGTCTTTCTTGGTGAATGTTTCATGAGCTTTTGAAAAGAATGCATATTCTATAGTTGTTGAGTAGCATGTTCAATAAATGTCAATTAGATATCCTTAGTTAATGGTGTTATTAAATCCTTCTGTATCCTTCCTGATTTTTTGTCTTGTACCATGTAGTTCTATTGGTTGCCTAGAGTAGAGTGCTGTAGTCCCCAAATTTGCTAATTATGGATTTGTCTATTTCTCTTTTCAGCTGTATCACTTTTGTTTCATATAATTTGAATGTCTGTTGTTTTGTGTATACACATTTAAAATTACTGTGCCTTCCTGGTAGACTGATCCTTTCATCATTATGTAATGCTCATCTTTGTCCTTAGTAAATGTCTTTGCTCTGAAGTCCACTTTCGCTGATAGTGATATAGCCACTTCTGCTTTTTTTAAAAATATTAATATTTATATGTTTTTCTATCTTTTTACTTTTAACCTACCCATGTTATGTTTGAAGTGAGTTTTTTGGAGACAGCATAATTGGGTCATAATTTAAAAGTCACTCTGCCATGCTCTGTCTTTTAATTGATGTAATTAGACCATAATTACTTTAATAGTTATTAGGGGTCGAGTCTGCATTTTTCTCCTGCATTTATATGTTTTCTGTGTGGGTTCTCTGTCTTTTCTATTTCTTTTTTCTCATCTTCCTGTGGGTTACTTGAACAATTTTTAGAGTTCAATTTTTATTTATTTACAAGGTTTTTATTACATTGCATTGTACCGTTATCTTAGTCATTATTGTAGATATTACCATAGACATGTGTAACTTATCAAGCCTACTGGTGTTGAATTTAACTATTTCTAGTATAACATAGAAACTGTATTTCCATTTATGTCCCTTGACCATGCCGCTTTTCAAATATTGTCTTCAGATTTCTTTATTTACATTGAACAACACATCATGTTCTATTATAATTATTGTTTCAACCTAAAATGCTATCAAGGAAACTCATGAACTGAAGGATAGTCTATTACATAGACTATTACATAGTCTATTACTTCTATTTTTATCCATTCTGTTGTTCTTTCTTTTCTGAAGGATTGTTTCACTGCAGGCAGAATTTGGCACTTCCTTCCTTTCAGCACTTGAAAAATGTTATACCACCTCCTTTTGGTTTCCTCCAAGGAAAAAAACGTGTTAGCATTCTAATTGATGTCCTTTTATAGGTGATGTGTCATTTCTCTCTGTTCTGAAGATTTTTTTTCTATCTTTAGTTTTCAGAAGTTTGATAATGATGGGTGTTGGGATGAGTTTCTTTGGGCATATCTTACTTCGGATTTGATCAGCTTCTTGAATTCGTAGGCTTGTATCTTTCACCAAATCTGGGACGTTTTCAGCCATTATTTCTTGAAATCCTTTTTGATTACCACATCTTTTCTTCTTTTCTTCTGGAATTCTGATGATATAAACGCTAGATAGTTTGTGTTTGTCCCACAGATCCCTGAAACTCTATTCACTTTTTAAAATTTCAGAGTATAATCCATCTTCTGTCCAGACTGAATAAATTCTACTGATTTGTCTTCCAGTTTCCTGCGATCTCCATTCTATCAGTAGGACTTCCAATGAGCTTTTAAAATTTTTGGCTATTGTTATTTTTCAGCTCTATAATTTCCATTTGGTTCTTTTTTATAACTTCCATTTTATTGTTAAAAATTTATATTTTTAAATTTCTTTTAAGAGAATTTGTAGTTAATTATTGAGAGTTTATGATGGCTGTTTTAGAATCCAGTGTCTGACTCATGCTGGGACTGGCTTGCCTTGGTTGCCTTTTCTCATTCGAACTGTGTTTTTCCTGGTTCTCCATATGGTGAGTGATTTTTAATTTTATCTTGAATGTTTTGGTTACTATGCTAGGCAAGTACTCTAGTTATAACTTGTTTTAGCAGTAATTTCCCGTTTTCGGGATTTAGCAAGTAAGTCTGGCCTACTTTTGTATCCCAGTGGCAGTTTAGTCTTCAGAGTCCTTACAGTGCTGTTCCGTCTTCCTTGTGCAGTAGGTGCTGCCGGGGCTCCTGCTCGTCCTCTGTTGCAGGAGAACAAGGCATTTCCCTGGGCTGCCTGCTGGCATCAGGTGACCTTCTGGGATTGGGGCTGAAGTTGCTAGGTCTGCGTCTCTCTGTGCCACTGGGTGGAGAGCAGGGGGCCACTGGGTTTCTATGGCTGCTGCTGTGGGTGGATGGGACCACCTACCTTGTGCCGTCTGCTTATAGATGGGGGCTGGGATCGTCCTGGGCTTTACTGTTGCATTGCTGGTGGACCAGACAGTGCACAGGGGCCCCAGTTGTGAGGTGGAGTTTGGGGCTCTGCATGAGCTGTTCCTAGTTGGGCTTCTCCTTTCCCAGCCATTTGGCTAGAGAAAGCAGCTCTTTCTTCTCTTTTTCCTTCCCTCCTTCATTTCCCTTCCTCCCACCCTCCCTCCTTCATTCCTTCCTTCATTCTTCTATGACTGTTGGTGGTTCTGGACTGCAGGACTATCCCGAACCCAGTTTGGAGGGTATATGGTGGAGCAAAAGAAAACCTAGGGAACTCACCAAGTTGTTGACCTTCCTAGTCAGGCTACCTTTTGTTTTTCTAACTTTCAGAGTTCTTTTATTGTTGTACATGGAATAATTCCCAAGGTATTTAGTTGTACCTAGAGGGAAGGAGCAGTGCAAAGAGGATACTGTCCCCATTTTGCAGTGAAGGGAACTTTTCTTTAAGGAGATTCGTAACTTGCCTAAAGGCATATCTCTGCAATCCGTGGATTCAGGATTCTAAACTAGGTCTGAGTCCAGCCTCAGTCTTACCCACTGCCCACAGCCTCAGGTATCAATGGGAGAATATTCCAGTCCTATAAGGCAGGGTGTGGAAAAACTGCATATTTCTGGGCAATTTACAACCTTTCTGAACTTGTTTTCTCACCTATAAATGTGATTGATACCAATTTCATAGTATTGGTGTTAGGCTTTTAAAAAGCCTAGTTTGTAAGCTGCCAGGAGGGCCAGGAAGGAATGGAGGTCCACAGAGGACTACACCGGAAGGCCTGGCTGTGAGGGGAGGTATTTCTTCAGCTGCTCCTGGGGGGCCTGGGCTGGAGTGGTGTGAACTCAGCGTGTCCTGATAGGTAGGAAGCATACATATGGCCACAAGGGGAAAGACTGTGTAGGTAGATGGGAAATTTCAACTCCAATTATTTTGTTGTTGCCGCTCCAGTTATTTTTTTCTTCTAAAGGAAATCCATTTTTAATATGTATGACTCCTAAATTACTCTAACCTTATTAGACAAAGCCCTTCCAAGTACTTCCTCAATTATCCCCTTTTATCTCCATTTTATCTCCTAGTAACAGTGTTCTCTGCCACTCCATTCCTTTTCGTGTCTTTTCTTTTTTTTAACGACTAAACACAAAAGTATATGGACTCATATTACTAGAATCTGAGAAAACTTCCTTAGACTTTAAAAAGTAGGGTAATGGTTTACTCAAATATTTAACATCATTCCATGTGCTCTTCTGTAATGTCTAAATATAAAAGTGAAACATCGTCATTTATAAAAAGAAACCCAGACAGCCTGCCCAGTTATAGGCCTTAGCGCCATTAGCTAATATTTATTGAATACTAAGTGCAAAAGATTGCTGCTACTTTTTAGGCCAGCAAAGAGCAAATGCTGATTTTATGGAAAGAACGACAGCATTACCAAGCCAAGCTGCAGCCCAGACTGCACAGGGCTGGAAAAGTACAAGAGCATGTAATCGAAATATCAATTTACAACCTCCCCTAGAAACTGGGTGATACTCAGCAGGCCTGTGAAAGGAACGAATCATACGAGGCTAATCGAATATTTCAGCGCATGGAGGAGGCACTCACTTGGTGAAAAATGGAAGTCTTCCACATTTCTGTGAATGCTAATGGTCAACAGGAACATTTCAAAATCGATACACATAAAAGTATAGGTGAGGCTTTCACAGCAACAGCATGACTCTTCTGGAAGATGAAAATATAGACTGGAATATCTTATGACTGGGTATTTTACCTTAATTGTGATTTTAACAGCAAGAAAAATGTATGGATAACAATACAGCATTCTTCAACATGGAGCCCCTAAATCTTCAAATAACTCAAAGGAAGATGTAATTTAATGGGTGTTTGTTGTTAAAATGTCCCCCCCGTGATGAAAGCACAAGATAATTTTGTAGCTTCACGGAAAGCACCGTGTGTTGCAGCAGGATTTAGGACGACGTGGGAGAGGTGCGGGATGACAGGAGGCGGCCGCGGCGTCTGATGGGCCGTAGGTGGTGCCCGAGCTCAGGGCCGCAGGGAGCCCTTGGCACCCTCCTGCGTCCAAGTCCATGCGCAGTCGGACTCCTCCGTTTCTCTACCAAACAAATCCGAAATCCTCCACACGCTGTGGCGCACGCGCGACTGCGGGGACGGAGGAAGCGGATATGAGGCGGGGCCGGCAGGCGGGCCTTCGGGAAGTGCCGGGGAGGAAGCGAGAAGGCCGAGTGGCCATAAACCATGTTCTGGTGCGGGAGGACCCCGCCCCCACTTCCCCAGGGGCCGGGGGCGCAGTGGACACGCGGTGCCAGACCTGCCCTGACTCCGTTCCTTGGTTTTTGTTAGGGGATTACTGTCAGCAGCCACAGGGTTGGAGATTCTGGGTTAGCGGACAAGTGCCTGCTGGTTTGTGAGAATACAATCTTGTGGGATGTTATCACACTCGGTTCCCAAAGCCCTTTGGGAGTCAGGATGTGAATATTTCCCTCCACCCTCCACCTGGCCCCTCAATGAACTCTCTCAGTAAAGGCTAAAAAAGAGAAAACCCCTTCCCTTTGTTATAGTACGGAGAGCGAGAAATGACCATATACAGACCAAATTAAGCCGAATTATGAGTCTTTATTAGCTGGCCAGTGACCACTCCTGCCCTGTCAGAGCACAGGTGCAGAGAATGGCCCCCTCCTATTCTTCACACGGGGTTTTTATACTATTTTTGGAGAGGCTATGTGACACAGAGCATGGGGCAGGGGAACAAAAGCGGGGAGTGAAACATAGGATTGCGTGCCATAGAGACAAGGTCATTTTGTGCATAACTCTGGCCCAAGTAACTGCTTATAATCTTCAAAGCAAGCTGGGTTACAGAAGCAGATAGCATTCATTAGATCGAAGGCCATTCTTTAAGCCTGGTATAATTGTAACTACTAACAGCTTCTACAGGAGTAACTATTTTTCTACATTTTAACTCTTTCATGAACCTACCAGGAGCCTACTACACCGTCTTACCCCTGCCGGCGTACTTTTCCCTCGGAGATACCCGGTAGGTGTTCTGCTTTCTTTCTTTTCCTTGGCGGCGAGGTCCCAGCTTCTAAGGACTTTTCAGTTCAGCATAGTTTCTGTTACTGCCCCTCTGGATCCCTTGCCCTCTGCCCAGACAGAGGCAATGTACTGAGTCGGCAGGAGCTGCAGCAGAGAAAGAGTTAATATCACAAGGCTCCAAGGGAGGAGATGGGAGAATGTTGGGCTTAAGATTTTTAAAGTTGGTTTGGCTAATAAACGGCTAGGGAATTTGGGTCAGCCGATTGGCTGGGGATGAACTCTACAGGGTTGGGAAGCAGAAATTGTCTTTTTGGTAGAAATTGTCTTTTTGCGTTCCTGGGAAGGGGGTGACAAGACTTGTCAGATCGGTCCCGATGATGTGTGGCCACTGGCCTGGTTGATGTTTGTCAGTCCCCCCAGTGCAGAGTCTGGAAGACATCTCAAAGGCCAGTCCTAGGTTTTACAATAGTGATGTTATCTGCAGAAGCTATTGGGGAACTCACCCTGTCAAGGCTCTGTGACACTTAAGCAGTTACAGCAGTAGGCAAGATAGGGAACAATGGCGGGTTCACTTTGAGCTATGTCTACACCTCTGTAGAAATCGGACTTTTATGACAGCTCCTGTTTAATGGCCTTACATATTCTGACACAGGCAGTTTCATTTCCATGTTTGGCATCACGAGCTCCGAAAGCACAAACTGGTGAAACATGCATATTCTGCTTTCCCTTATCCATTTTATTCCCCAAAGAAGGCTCTAGTGGTCCCCAAGCCCAGGTACTAAATAAAAATCTGTCATGTAAACAGGATATTTAGCACCAGAATGAAAATGTTGGTCTTGGATTAAACTTGGGCAGGGAGGAAGCAACAGAACTGCACTTTGCACGTTGCAAGTTGCACGTCACTGGGTCCCCCAATGGAAGGGACATCTTGTGAAGGATGACTGGAGTGAATCTGTGTTGGGGCAGATGGGGAGGAGAGTGGAGCACGAGGAAGCTCTGTCCCATTAGCACCCCATACAGCAGTGTCTTGCCCGAAGTACAGCTGGAATGGGGGGTAGGCAGTGCAGGGGAGGCAACAAAGAGTCAGAGGCCAGAAGGCACCTGCCCGGGGTTAGAGTCCTGGGACATCAGGTGTGGGTGCTTACCTGTGGAGAGATGGGCTTTCTTATCTTGCATTTCGGCCATTCCCGTGCTAGACTGTTATGCCGGGGGACAGCAGACAATTTAGCTTGACTAGAGATAGTATGCTTATTTTTATTAATGTATGCTTTTATTTTTCTTTTCTCTCTCAGGAGGAGCTATGTATTTAAAAAATATCTAGTAACTTCTTTACAGAAATACAGAGTTGGAGTGAAAAATCAGAACAATTAAGTATTAGTGAAAAGGGTATCAAATTATAAGTGGGTGTTACAGTTTTAAGATCATGTTCAACAGTATAGTTTTTTTGTATATTATACTTAATTGTGTTAATAAATGCAAAATTTCTCTGAGTTTTTATTTGAATCTCAGATAACTGTTCCACAGAAATCCTAACTAAAACACTACTCTCCCTATGCTAGCAGGCTACCTGAACTTTTGGCAAAGTATCCAAGAGGAATAACCCAGTGAGTGTTACGAAGTGTAAAGTTAATCCCATAAAGTGAGAGTAAAACTACAGGGAGAAAGATAGTGAATACAACAGTCTTAGATAAAAGGTATCTTCAAAACAAATGAAATGTTGTTGGTTTTGTTTGTAGTTCCCAGAAGTTGCATGGAGCTGAGAGAAGTACTGTTAAATGCATTCAGAGATTTAACATTTTAATTAAAGATTACTATTTTGGGTGATTTTTGCATTACTTAAATTTACTTTTGAACTTTATTGTTTTTGTCAAGGACACTTTTTACTAGCTAGGTGGCTGGGGTAGGAGTTTGGTTCCTTGGGGTTATAGCAAAGAGTACTGACCAAACAAATGTAAACAGAGAAACCATGGTGACCTAGGGTTCATTGGGAAAAACTAAAATTTTAAATACAGAAGAGACTTGTATATAATCAAAATTCACCCAAGGATGCTGAATTTTAAATATAGGAAAGAGTATATCCGAACAACCAAATACTGGGGCCAGTGACAGATAATTAAGGCAGGAATCACAGAGTTGGAAGGTAGAAGCCAAGCACTGTGGTACCAGTGTCTATGTACTGGATGCAATGCTAGGTCCTTTGCGTATGATAGCTAACATGGTCCTAGATTATCATCAATGCTACAGATGAAAGAAATGAACTCTGAGGGCGACTCATCGTAGGTTGTATGGCTAAGAAATACTGTAGCTGGATTCGAGCCAAGCTCTACTTGACACCAAAGCCCATGCTATTTCCATTACCCTAGGTGAAAATAAGGAGAAGTCAGGGGCCAATGAGGAAAGTTGCAGGGAAGCTGCCATGATCACTGGTGCCTCTGTGTGAGTGTGTGTGTGGTTTGCCTTCCTAAACTGATGGGTGCATGGAGAACAGGTAGATTGGACTGGCCTGATGGGTTAGGGGTAGGGTCCATAAAAAGCTGTGGAACTTTCTAGGGTTGAGGACCTGCTATCCAACAGAAATCAGAGTAAAGACAACACTCTGCCAACTCTTCAAATAAAATCTGTACTGCATGGAGATTTGTTTGATCTTTTCCTACATGATGAGGTATCTCCTTGGGAAGACCTCTACCTCTTCAGATACGGGATAAAGCTGCAGTGGTCTGTGGTCAGTGAGAGATGATGGCTCCTGTCCATTCCCAGTGACGTCTGGGTTCAGAAGCCATCCAGCTAGCATTTGCATTTCCCACAGGGTCACCTTTGTTTTAGTACTGGAGGTCAACCTTCCTTCCCACGGCTAATGATCATGAGGACCAACTGGTACATACTGGTGACCTAGGAACTATCCTTTTTTTTTTAATTCTAGTGGAGTAAAATTTGAAAATCTAAATATAATACAATTCTCTTCTCTGTGGTATATGATACAATCTCCGGACATTTATTTTCTTAGTGCTTGGGTGAGTTTCCTTAGGCATAAGTTTTGTTCAGCTGCTAAGCTTCTCTCTTGGTTCCTTAGTATATAAATTTCCACATGCTCAGCCTCAGCAGTCACAAGAAGGCTGCTGATGAACATCTTATTCACAAAGAGTTTGGGCTCAAAGACCCAGAGATGATCATTCCAAACTCTTTTAAAACTATGAGGAGAAGAAACCATTAAAAACTTCAAATTAGCTTGATAACAGTCATTGTGTATCTAGTTACTCTCACATACAGAAAGTACTTAATAGGCTATAGTTTCCTCTTTGTAAATCACATTCATATTTATTTAGTTTTTAAATGGTTATGAACCAAAATTGAAAGTGCTTATAACCTCCACATCCTTACTCTGCCCCATGTTGAGATTGTCGTGTCTTAATTGTTCCACAAATTTGTAAGTGAGTTGAAAAAGAAGGCCCTTCTTCCCATCTGAAACAAGTTTCTTGGACAAAGTATCTTACTGTTGTTAAAGAAAAAATTATTCAATCATGCTTGTTAATGCACAGTAAAGAAGACTTTTTTCAGGAGTCTCATAATAGGTACAGGGACCATGGCAATGGTGTTGTGCAGTGGTGAAGAGATTGGGCTTAACTCTGAAGACAGCACCGGCAAGTGGGAATTTATGGCCAAGCAGCAGGGTGGGGCTCAGTGGGTGGAAAAACACTAAAAGGCAACATCAGGAGTGAGGGGGATTCTGAAACCGGCCTAAGAGGATTCTCGCTGAGACAGGCTGGGTGATCAGACCGCCCCTGAGGTGTGGCGAAGGAAGAGGATCTGGATCGGATATCCAGGGTGATCAGATATTGAGGGTGGGGTTTAAATGGACTTATATTGTTCAAAGGGAAGATTCTTTGCTTAACCAAACTTTAGTCAGACTCCTGACCCTTCTCCTAGGGGCATCTGTGCACATTCGTGTAGAATCCAGTTTTAGCGAGAACCCTGCTAAGTCAGTTTAGCAAGAACCCCTACCCTCGATATCTAACTGGGGTCCTCATCCTCCACCATCCCCCAGGTGCTGTCTGATCGATCAGCCTGGCCTGTCTTCAGCAAGACTCTTGTTATGTTGGTTTAGCCAGAATCCCCCTTACCCTGATGTTTCCTCGTAGTGATTTTCCATCCTGACCCCACCTTGCTGCTGGCTAACAGTCCCTGCTTGCCCAGTTCTACACTGAGTTCTCTTTTCCCCTGTTGCAATAGTCCTGAATAAAATCTGTTTTTACTGCTTTAACTACTGCCCAGCTCTGCTTTTTCTTTGACAGCATCATAAAAAACCACAAACTAGTTTTATAGACGGTGTCTTGGTTTAGGCTGCCTACCATAAACTAGGTGGCTTATAAACAACAGAACCTTATTTCTCACATTTCTGGGGGCTCAGGGTCTGAGATCAGGGGGCCAGTGTGATTGGGTTCTGGTGCGGATCCTCTTCCGGGGCATAGACTGTTGACTTCTTATTTTATCCTTACATGACAGAAAGAGGGAGAACTAGCTCCCCGGCCTCTTTTCGTAAAGGCACTAATCCCATTCGTGAGGGCTCCACCCTCAGGACCTAATCACCTCCCAGAGGCCTCCCCTCTATACACCATCACACTGGGGATTGCATTTCAATATATATGAATTTTGGAGGGACACAAACATTCAGTCCATAACGGGGATGAAAAGCCAAAAACTATTGTTTCTGGCAACAACTTTTCCATGCAAATTATTAGGGGATCATTTTCCTTTTCCCCGTCTGGTTTCAGCCCCACCATCTGTACCGCATGGCCTCCTCACTTCTCACCTCCCCTCTCAGATATTGGATTTACTGGGTGACGTTGACCCAAGAGAGAGAAGCACATTGACTCTTACATTACTTAGTGTTGCTATAGGGTGATAGTTGTCTCGTGGCTTTAAAAGGACAAAATAATTTATTGTTTTCTTATTGGAACAAAGCTTTAAAATAATGTGTTTATTTTCATCTGTGTTACTTAATAAATGGAAATATTAATGTGCTGTGCACTTCTGAGGTACAAATCAACAGATTTTATATTTAGAAGTTTCCCACCTGTGTTCATTTGCTGTTCCTATTTAAAGGAATTTTAAAAATTGCTAAACCACATGGCACGGAGGCAATACTATACAGAGAACAGCTGAATAATTATCAAGGAACAATAGCTCTCTTCACACGGACTGTCTTTCTGGATTTGAGAAAAGAACAAAATTCCAATGAGAGGCCAATCTGTAAAAGTGCAGTACATCGCAAATGCTATGCATCTATCCTTGATCGTTTGCATAGGTAATAACCATCATTAAAGGAAATTTCATGAATAAAATTGTGTCTTCTCATTAAGTTCAAATTATGATGGAAAATTACCTCTGATTTATTTAAAATATGAGCGAAGTTTTGCATATAGTCTATGCGCAGCATCACTAGCTTACTCTAGTCCCTTGTTACAAGCAAGGTTAAAAGATATTTGAAAAGGGTAGCTGAATGCTAGCAGAATGATGAGTTTTTTTCCCCTCTAATGTGAATGGATGCCAATTCTCTAATTCTTTAATTTTTTGTATAAGATGGTGTTTTCTTAATTAAGAAAAAAATCACAGAGTCACTGAATATTCAGAGCTAACAGAGAAATTAGGATTTTGTACCTCCTTCTCATTGTGAGGAACAGGAATCTGAGGTTAGTGTTCCAGCCAGGGTATCCCAAGTAGGCCAGCAGACTCAAATCTCACAAGCAGGAGCCAGTCCCAGGCACTCTGCACTGTGTGTGGACTTCATGAATGCGAAGAGAGACATATGCACATTTCCCTTCTCAGTTCCGTTGCCTCTGCCCTTATTTAAGTTCTCATCATCTATCATTGGACATAGTTTATATTCAGTCCTTTACGTTATGTGGCATCATGCCAACAGCACAATAGAAAATTGTGTCGGTTTGTTAGCAAAAGTTTATCTTTATTCTTTCTTAATAAAAACCACTGAACTATCATTAAATACCAAAACTCTCTTTAAGGAAGACCACTTTTGGGATGTATTTCAATACTTAACAAATGTTTAGGATAATGAATCTATCAGTTTTTTATAAGTCTTTTTTTTGAAAGAGAATGAAATGGTTTGCTTACATTTCTCTACTTCAATGCATTCTCCACAGTTTCCAGCTGTCTTTTCAAAATATGTATCTATTTACGTCATTGCCCTCTGCAAAAACTCTCCCCTGTTTCAATGGGTAAACATCTGAAGACCTCAGGATGACATCAGCAAGGACCCACATAATTAGGTTCCAACATTCTACATAGCAGCTCAGATTGTGGTAAGAGCACAGACTCAAGGTGAGTATTTAGAAAATCAAGGATGGATCAACATGAAGTTGGAACAATTTCTGAAGTGTAGTTAGATTTCATTTATTTCTTTTGTTACTTTTTTATCGAAGGCTATGTAATAGCAATTCCAGCATTGCCCTTTAGTGCATTCACAATGTGATCTCAGACTGCAGTCCAGCTTGTATTAAAATTTGTTTTAAAATGCAGAATTCATATCATTTACAAACTTTTGTGGACCATTGTTTCATTTTTCAAGCATATCTGAACTCTTCAGCTGGGTACAAGTGTCAGAATTAGTTGGTTCCCTTTGAAGTACTGTAGAAAATTTTAAAAAAGCAAAAAAGTTAAAACAAGAAAAGGAAACAAAAACTAGAGTTAGAACAGAGGCATGAACTCGAAATTATATCTAGATCTGGGTGAGGTTTAGTATAATTTTATATTAGGTCATATTGGTATCACTTCCAGTGTTAATTAGTTTTTCTGACAGTGTAAAATCTCGTTGATTTTTTATTGAATTTTCTACCTGGTTCTATATTGCTGAGATAGACACTGTTTGATCCTTAATCATTGTTTTCTTTAGTTTGATAGTCGGGTCCCATTATGTGAATAGTAATTTTCTTCTGTTGACGTGTGGATAGACTTTCTCATATTACTCTGAATCTAAAGGAAGATAAGATATTCTTTTTCTTTCCTTTTATGGGGTTGCTTGTCTTTGGCTCCATCCTCCCATAGATCAGGAGACTGGGCTCTCTGAACTCCATTTCTAAGATTTTCGTAGCCAACGGGGCTAAAACCAAATACACAGATATATAAATAATTAAGGTGATAGCCAAATCCCCTGATCTTGGCTTTGGACAAATGTCTGTAATTTGTTTGACATCCCAGAGAGCACTTCCACTGAGGCCTAGGCATATGTTGAAGAGGTCCACTAAATGCTTCCAACACCATAGTTCCACTGTCATCACACAATACACTTAATCTGGGAAACGTTCTCTCTCTTACCTATAGATACGTATTACTCCAGAAACTTAAGAAATGATCTAATAAAATATTCACTCCAATAGAGTAAAAAACAGATGTTTAAATTCTCTAATTTCTAGAACAGTAGATATTGAACCTAGCTTTATGAAATAAGAGAAAAAAAGTCTGCTATAACATTACACCATATTCTATAAAACAAGGTCAGTCAAATAAGTTACATAAAAGTTTAAAACTACTCAGATGGTATATTAATTAATCTGTTAGGGCTGCCATAACACAATACCATACACTGGAAGGCTTAAACAATGGAAATTGATTTTCTCATATTTCTGGATGCTGGAAGTCCAAGATCAAGCTGTCAGCAGATTTGATTTCTCCTGAGGCCTCTCTCCCTGGCTTGTAGGTGGTGCCTTCTCACTGTGTTCTTACGTGGTCTTTCCTCTGTTGCATCTCCCTGGCATCTCCCCATGCATCCAAATTTCCTCTCCTTATAAGAATACTAGTTATTCTGGATTAGAGCTCACCCTAATTGCCTCATTTTAACTTAATTATCTCTTTAAAGGTCCTGTCTCCAAATACAGTCACATTCTAAGGTGCAGGGGGATAGAGCTTCAGTATATGAATTTGGTGAAAGGGCATAATTCAGTCTATAACCGGTGGATCACCTGGAAATCATTTTGATCTCTCTCTTCATCCACAATCCTCTTCCCTTCCAACTCTGCTGGCTTTCTTTCTAAAGCAAACCCAATTATCTATGGGTCCAAATATTGAGAGTCCCTAAGAAGTATATGGTGACAACTGGCCACAGTGGCTGTTTTAGGTCTAAGTTGATCCCAATTTGAATAGAGTTGACTTTTCATACACCATTTCCCACATCCTGTGTTTTTACCAGATTTCATCACAGAAGAGCCTAAAACCCTTTTCTCCAAGATCCTGCCAACCAAACTGTATTTTTTATTGAATATGCACTCAAGTTGATCACCTGCAGCCTTAGGAGTCTTGGCCAGTATTCTTAAAATGACCGTGAACCCAGACCATAGATGCGTCAGTCTTCCTAAGTCTGTAAGATCTGAGTTTAACTTGGCTGTGGTGACATTCATTTGTATGCAATTCTGACTCTCTGGTTGCACTCTGAGTCTGATGTTCTGGCAGAATTATCTCATGGCTGGATTTTGAGTTATTTATGCATTGAAAATTGTCATTCAATATTGACCAAATATATTTTGTTTAACATGGAATCCAGAAATAACTCAGTTATAGGTTAAATATTTTTATAGGAGAGAAGAGTATCAAGACTATAAATATTAATAAACTACATTATCTTTGCTCCATTGGCTGTTCCTGTTCTCTGGATAATTCCTCTACATTTCTAATCCAACATCAGTTAGAGGGCTTGGGGATCATAAATAATTCAAATAATTACAGAAAATAAGAGTTTATTTCGAGTGTTCTGTATCAAGAAGCAATGCGCTAAGGAAACACAATGAGAAAATGTGCTGCTGCTTTATTCGTAAAACAAATAGAAATTCATTTACATTCATTCTTTAAACATCTGAATTCTCAACACAAATGACAAGACTCTTGTCCCATTAGAAAAACAAGTATAGTTTCTTTAATGATTGGAATTATAATTGGGTAATGTGCTTAATATATATTTACCAATGTAAGAAGTTAGAAAATACAGCATAATACACATTGCTCATGCATTCGTTTTCAAAATTAATTCATTCTATAACAAGCAATTATCAGTAATGACAATTATGTAAATGACAACTCAAATAATATAATTTCATGTGATAATATCGTCCCAAGAAACTAATAAAATTTGAATAGCAAAAATAATCTAAGGTAAATGAATGAAAAGTCTATTTTTAAAAGTGCTATCGTAATTAGCTATAATATAAACATTTGAAACTGCCACGTTTTTCTCAAGTTGGAAGTTACTGTTGCATAGATAAGGGACTTTATAGCTGAATGGAACCTGGCTGGATAAATTACAAATGGCAGGCTTTTCATTTGTGTTATTTAATTCACAGCTTCAAAATTTTGCAAAGGAACAAATGAAATTAAATTTTCTACATGGTAAGATGAGTATCACTTTTGTTTTAGTTTGTCATGAAAATATTCTCTTTACTGCAAGAATCATTCATTCAATTTTAAGTAAAACTGGAGAATATATATGGGCTACCTACAAGTGTTTGAATACAATCTTTTTAGAATTTTATTTGCTCTCAATTAAACATTCTTACTTAACTGAGAAATAAACGTGAACAGTATATTTTTTCATTTTCAAAGTTTTCTAATGATCTGAGCAAGAAGGTGGAATTTGGAGGCCTTCAGGGAAAGTTAGTGGAGAATTGATGCTTGAATCTCTATTTCTTGCTCTTCATTAATATTTTCATCAAACTCTTAAAAAAATAGCTCTTTTGGGGCTGATTTTCCCTGTGTGCCTTAAAAATAATATATGCAGAATAAATCCTTGTTGAATTTACTAGAATTCTTTAACATATGCAGAGATTAGAGGTGCATGTCTCTAGTACGAGTTTGACATAGTCTACAAAGGAAAAATGTCTTAGCTATAAAGTGATATAATTTTAGAATTAGAAGGAAACTGTTGACTTAAAAGACAGTTAGCTTGATTTCCCATTCTTGTGCTGATTTATTCATTTATTTATCCAATGTGTATTAGGTCCCGCCAGGCTCCAGGCATGTTGCTGGGCTTGGGAGTACAGAGAGGAGTGAAAGAAGAGTCGGTATCTAAGAAGTTCAAGTGAAACACATGGAGCCAGGCTTTAAAAGGGCACTGTTCCCAGGAGAGAACCAACCTTGTACTACTGGATGGTCGAATGTGCACCTCCTAAGGTGACTCCCACTGCCCCAACTCACCCAAGATGAAGGGGCTGGCTCAGGAAGCCACTCACCAAAACACTGCACTCCACAGGCCCCAGAGCAACAGTTGGGTGTGGCCAGACACAGTGTGGCTGAGGGTGTTATCGGAACCCTTAGCTTTTGCTGAAATTTACTACGTTAAACAAGAACTTTCTTCTTGGGCATAACACCTGCTGTGACATTCATATTTTCAATAGTAAATATCCTAAATACCTCCCCTTAGGTCCCTTTGCTCTGCACTGTAACACACAGCAACCCTGCCATGCAAAGCCTTGGGCTACTATGCAACAGTAGTCTCTTTTCTTTGAACTGTTTATAGTTTTCTTTCATAGACTTTTCTCTAATGTCTGTGTCTTTGATTCTTGTTTACATAACTGCCTCACCCAACTCCCACTTCCACCTGAAACCCGTCCTGGCCTCCCCACTCCTCTCTGTGCTCCAGGACCCTGGAGTCTCACAGCCCCGTGGCCACCCTGGGTCATCTGTGCCACCTTGTGGCCTCCTGTTTTCGGAAAACCTCCTCTTTATCTCTTTCACCAAGTCCCCTTGACACCCCACTTCCTTTGGTCTGGTTCCCTCACTGTTTACACCACATTGCCACATATGGATTATTAAACATCAGTCAGGCTAAAAAATAAAAATAAATCTAGTTTCATTCAATTTCAACACTACACTCTGCTCATCTGCTCAGAGCTTAGTGTAGGGGGTCCATTCTCCTGGGGCCCTGTATCTGACACCAGAGAATATAGTCTATAGTACCGTCAAAGAACAAAATGTCAAGAAATCGAGTTTTAAAGATCTGATTGGCTTTTATTAGTGATTCATGAATTAGGCGACATTCCATCTGTGAAACAGAAAGATGTTCTGCAGAGCTGAGTGGAGGGGTGGGCTTTATAGGCAGCAAAGACCAAAGAAAGCAGAAAGAAGGAACAAAAAGTGGGTTGGTTATTTCAAAGTTCCCTTTATGAGTTAGACCACAGGGGACTTCTTTATCATGCAGGTTCAGATTGACTGGGCCCCTCTCAATTGGCAATTGGTTTTTGTGAATCTCCTGTTTTTCTTTCTTTCTTTCTTTCTTTTTTTTTTTTTAAAAAAAAACCCCTGGCTTGTTTTTAAGGTTAATTGTGTAACACCTAGCAAGACTCCATTCCGGTAGAGTCTGATCTGTTGGGGTCTCACGTGGGAGCTTAGTCTAAAACAATGGCCTTTCATGAATTTTATTTGACAGTTTCCTCCTTTGGACCAGACTCTCAGCCTTTACTGAGAGATTTGATCAAAATCTACGGCACTAGCACGATTCTCAGTCACCATCACAGCTGGGCTGTCTTTGTCTAGGCATGGAACTCAGAAGTCACAGTGTCGGGCTTGCAGAAGAAATATTCCTGTTGTTCACCTTGTTTTTGTTGCTCTAATCACAGTGAGACCATCCGGTATATTGTTGATGGCAACAAATAGGCATTTACGACTCTCGAGAGCATGCACCAAGGAGATTACGATGAGGACTGTTGGGAGGATATACCAAGAGATTGCAGCACGCTTCTTAGCCAAGGCCCCTGTGAACCACACCAGCTAAAATAAACAAAAGAAAACCCCAAAGGTTAATGGCTAGAAGAAACTATAAACGTGGTCTCTGAGCCCAGAGGGCAGTTAGTTGACCAGATATCTAGATTTGAGCTCAAAGCATATTTTTCTGGTTTGGGGTTTGACTGTCTCTGGTTATGGCATCAGTAAACTCCCCAAGCCACCCACACATCAGGTGTGAGAGTCATCTCCTGAAATTTATATCAAGTTGTCCAGCTCCAGTTTGTAGGGCTTTAAGAAAAGAATAGTCTTTGTCCTTAATGATTCTAAGTCAGAAAGGTGACAGAAAATTGGAAACGTAAGTTTGGAAAGACATATTCAGATATTGGAGGAAACTAGAAGAATTCAGGATCCAGTCTTGTCTACAGATAAATAATAGAAGCCTCAAAAACAATGAACAGAGCTACAGTCTAATAACTGGTGTATTGTAGTTTTCTTCTGAAGCATAATTTTTCTCTCTATAGTTGCCCCATTTTTGCTAAAGATAACCACAATAAGATTAATTCTTTTGTAAAATAAGTCTTGTCTCATTAAACTGGCCTGATGATTTACGTAAGTGCAGCAAGAATAGTGATTGACCATAGATAGAATCTTTTTAGGCCACCCTTGCTGGAACTTTTGATGAGGTATCGCAGATTAGACTTTTAAAAGACTCTTGAGAACAGGAAGCCAAGCCAAGGACTCACCATCAGACCTTGCCCTCAATATCTATAAATGTGGGTGATTCTTCTCTTTTTGAGATCCCCAAAATGTTTTAAGGATCCTGGACATTCTTTTCATGAAGCTGGTAAATCCTTAAAGCCAGGTGTTCCGCACACATTCTCAGAGACGGCATTCCAGTCAAAGCCTTGGTAATATAACCAGTGTTTCCTATTGTGTCCTTTTATAAAGAAAACAAATTCTTATTGAACTTGGCAAATAACTATATTGTCATGAAACTAAAAATATATGCTAATTGTTTTTGAATTCTGGAAGGATCATGTGGACATAAAAAGTAATTGTTTCAATTCTGTTTACAAAGCTATAATTTGGCAAATTTCTGTAAGTTACAGGTAACTTAAGAGAAAAGAAAAAGGTTCCCTTTAATCTGGAAAACAAAACATTAGAGAACCAGCAAATTTTCAAATACGAAGGCTGAAATAACCTGTAATTCTTCCTCATCAGTTCATTCGTTCCCATGTGGTTACTTCTGATTCTGCTTGATCTTGGTTATCTGTTTCATGAACCCATGGACTCATCAGTTTATTCATCAGAATTGTGGACATTCTTACCCAGTCTAATGGTATAATCTTAAAGTTATCAGAAACTTGTACTTTTCAGAGTCTTTTAAATCTGCAGTCCCCAACCCCCAGGGTGGTGGACCAGTACTGGTCTGTTGGCCTGTTAGGAGCCGGGCTGCACAGCAGGAGATGAGTGGCGGGCAAACCAGCAAAATGCCATCTGTATTTATAGCCACTTCCCATCGCTCACATCACCACATAAGCTCCACCTCCTGGCAGATCAGCGGCAGCATTAGATTCTCGTAGGAGTGTGAACTCTACTGTAAACTGCATGCGAGGGATCTAGGTTGTGCCTACTTATGAGAATCTAATGCCTGATGATCTGAAGTGGTGATGCTAGCGCTGGGGAGCAGCTGCAAATGCAGATTATCATTAGCAGAGAGGTTTGGCTGCACAATAAATGTAATGCGCTTGAACCATCCCTAAACCATCCCTTCCCTTCCCTCCCATCTTTCATGAAACTGGTCCCTGGTGCCAAAAAGTTTGGGGACTGCTGTTTTAAATGCATCTCCTTGAAGATGAAACACTTCAGGATGACAGTGCTTGCAGAAGCTTTCAAGGAACTCCTAGAGCAAAACAACCAACTGTTTTGTGAATGACAAGACTTAAAATGACCATAGTAAAAATCTGCTGAGAATTCGTTATAATAATGATGCCAGTGACAAGGAAGTTTGGTTATTTCTGCAGCATACGGGCATATAATATTTAAACACAATAACTGAAATTATGACTGATATACAAGAAGATATAAGATTTCTAGGAATTTTATACAATTTCTGGAATATTCATATCAATAATATACCCACAGAAAAAACTTAAAGGCTTAGTATTACTTGACAATGCTTCCTATATAATTTAATATATTAAATAAGCCTAATTAGTTTAATATTTCTCTTTTGCAAGGTGAGAGAAAAGTCCTTCGAGACTTTCTGTGTGAATTTGTTTTTATTGCGGTATAGGACATGGGGTGGGAAATGTCACCATGGAGATGATGCGGCCCTCCTCACAGGAAATGTCCATTCTCATCTTCCTGGAGTGCTTTGTGGAGCTTTTTCTTCTTGGGTCTGCTCTTGCCGCCAGCAGCCTCTTCAGGTCCGCTGCTGACTGTCCCCTACTTGGAAGAGAATTTTCTCTTTTTCTTGGACACGCTCTTGTTTGCTGCCTCTTCGGGATCACTAACTGCTCCCTCCTTGGGTGAAGATTCCATCCTCTGGCGATGACTTGTGCTGCCGGTGGCCTCCGCAAGGTCACTGCTGACCACCTCCTCCTTGGAGAAAGGTGTTTTTTTCTTGGGTTTGGAGACAGATGGGTGGCCTTCCACTCCATTCTCCCGAGGAAGCTCCCGGGGCTTTTGCTTTTTCTTCTTTTGGGGTTTTTCACCTGTCTCCTCATGCTCCTCCAGAGCACTGCTGCTGTTTTCTGAAGACACCAGGGCAAGCGCAGCCGGTTGTTTCTCCTCCTTCTTCAAGTGTTTCTTCTCCTGTTTCTCTGGTTTCCTAGTAATCTCAGCTGCTGCTTCCTCTGCCTGAACCGTTGCTTCCTCCCTCCTGTCCAGATTCTGTCGTGGAATCTCTCCACTCTCATAGAAGGACAGCCGCTCCTCCACTTGTTCTCCAAGCTTCTCCCTGCATACACTCGTGGGCACCTGAGAGAAGCAATCATTCGTGGGGCAATACATTTGTTTGCCAGGTATTGGGAGAGGCAGCCTTTCTTCTTGGCAGTTGTTTGGCCAGTGAAAGTGGGGTGGAGAACGAGTCCAGATTTTGGTGTGTTACCCTTGTCCTCAGGGTTCTGAATAGGGCCTTTTCAGCCCCAAGGATCTCCTCTGTGGATGCTGGGTACCTGGCCAGTGACATGTGCACCTGCCACTTCCCCAGTTAGGGCTGACAGGCTGGAGGCTGCTTGGCTCATCTTGGAGCGCAGGCAAGTGTGTAGGCTCTGGCGGTCCTCTGGCAAAGACACTGCAATGGGAGAAGTTCTCGATGTTTGTCAAGCCAATGGCAGACATGTCTGTGCCCATGGAGGACCATGAAGCATCCAGAATAGTCTTTGCCTTAGCCCCATCCATCGCCAGCTCCTCCAGCTTCCCAGCTTTTCCTCAGTCAGCTCCCTTCCATTCATAATAAGCTGGGCAACGAGATAGTATGTGGCATTGCTATTGATCTTCACCAGCTCCAGAAAGTGACACCCACACCACTTTGTGACACGCACAGAGAAGGTGTTGATGTCTTTATCCAGTTGTTCCAGGAGACTAATGGACTGGATGATCATACTGTCCATCTGGTTCACATTAAATTTAACTTCGGCACAAGAATAGCTGTGTCCCAGCCCCAGTCGGACTTTACAAGCTGACGGGTTGGTCAGACCCTTCACCACATTGTGGAAGTGCAGATGAACTCCTCGCAGGATCTCGGCCATCACGCCTCCAGTCTGTGCCCTAACGCCTCTTGTATCACAGCACCAACTTGGGAATGCTCTACTCTCAAGAGTACTTTCTTCTTTCTGGAGGGCAGGTGGGTCTCCGAGAGCAGACAGAGGTCCTCATGAACAATACCTTCAGACTGGCATCTTCCAAGGCAACCTGGGATGAGGCAAAGGGACAGAAGGCCACTAGGCAAACGCGGTTGTGGAATGTGCCCAGGTTGAGCACGTGCTCCTCCACCTGTGGCAGCAGCAGACTGATCTCCTCCTTCACCTTCAGTGCCAGCAGTGCACAGCCAGTCGCACGCTCAAACAGCACGTGCAACAGGACCACAGCGCCAGCTCTTTGTGTGTGCAATCCCTTGAGACGATGAAGGGGCTCTCTGGAACATCTTAAAACTAGTTAGATGTCAAAAAGATTTAATTTAGAATTTTGAGAATTTTGTCAAAAATATCAAAAGTTTGAGACACTTGATGAAATAGGATCCCAGGTCATTGTAGAAAAATAGTAATTTAACCAGAGTGATAATTAAAAGACTTCAAAGAAAATACAGAAAGTTACATAGTTATAGAAAAATAATTTTAGTAGAGTGCACACAATTTTCTTAAGTTATCAAATATGTGATAAGAGACAACATGAAACACAGGACATTATTTTATAGACAAAAAAATCTTTGTTTTCAAGACAGATCACTTAAAGGATTTTAAAAAATCTTTTAAGAAAGGTCAATGCTCCAAGAAAACTTTATCTTTTTAACAGACAGGATACCAACTTCTAGGTTTGTACCAATATACTTTTGATAGTAAGGCTCATTTGTAAAACCCTTAGATGCCTAGGTATATAGAGAGATATGTCAATATCTAATCTTGAGTTTTCCAAATAGTTACTTTCAATTAATAATTCTCTTGGAAGAAACCTAATGATTGTGGCAACTACCTCAGATCTTTTATGGAAATACAAAGAGAAGCATTTATATAAAAATATTACAGACAGATTTGTATATAATATACTTATGTAAAGAGAAATATTTATATAAAATATTACAGATCAGTTTTTGCCACCTGTTGTCATTTTGATTGCCCTGGCTAAATAAAACATATTGGCTGGGGTTACATGGCATCCCAGATGGGTACTTAATTAAGAGAAGGAAATAAAGAAGCACAAAGCTCACCACATGGTGCACGGTTGGAGCCAGCACTTTTTGGTTACCATTAAGGTCAAATGAGACAAAAGCCACGCTCAGGATGACAAGTTGTTGCAGGTCCTAGAATGCCAAGAGATTTAGCCCTTGGGGTTTTCCTTTCTGTCAGTAGCCCTAGATCATCAATCAAGAAATTGGTTAACATATCATTTGGGAAAAGCAAGAAACAGAATATCCTTTAGAAACTTCAATTCTGGGAGGGGGAAGGTTAAAGAATGTATTTGGTTGTGTTTTTACCCACAGAGGGTTATTCTTGTTTTTCCTACTTGACTGAATGTTGCTAAAGGACAGAGAATTTCTTCTTTTTACAGTGTGCATACTGGACCTGTACATCTCAAATAGAATCTGTTTGGCAAGAATTTTGCACTGCATCGAGATACCTTTTATCTCGATCAGAGTTATAATCTTTCATAAAATTTGTGAACTAAAATAAATAAATAATACAGATTAAACAATCATAGCAGAGGAAGCTCTTAGTACTTTTTAAGTGAAAACAACAAGGAAGCATGTTATGTAACATGTCATTGAGTTCAAATATCTACAGAACTATGTCCAAAGTACAGGTAATCAACACATATTAGAGTTCAGTGTGATAGCTTAGATGTCATTTAGATGTAAACATGATGCTTGAATAAAATCTGGGAATACTTATTAAGGAAACAAAAATGGTAGGCAAAGATTATTATGTTGGTAGAGCTTTTTATAGTCAAACATCTTTTACATACATTATCATCATGTCTCATCTTCAGTTGTTCTTAGAGGAAATCAAAGAAGCATCGTAATTTGCATTTTAAAGATGAGGGAAGTGAAGATGAGAGGTGTAGGTTTTCAAAGGGCACACCCACTGCTAAGTGTTAATCCCTAAAAAACTTCATCCATTGCCATAAGGAACCCAGAAGGCACATCTCTGATGGGAACCATGCTTTTCAAGGTAGAATCAGGGCATCCAGCACTGGAGTAAGTGGAGGGAACAGAGAAGTGTTATCAAGCAGGTGCATACCAAAGGCCACTGTGAGGCAGAAATTACAATTTATAAATTCACTGATTCCTACAAGCAGCGTGGCTGTGTTTTCTTCATAGCAGTCATGAAGTTGACAGAGAGAAAGTAGGCCAATACTAGGAAACTCCACTCAGATATCACCAGGCGAACTTGAAAGTGACATAATGGAGACCATGTTAACTGGGCAGAAATAAACTATGCCTGGGAAGATCAATATTTTAGATTCAAAGATGTTCAAAGAAAAGACATAAGAACATATTCCAGGAGCCCTACAAAGTCATATAGTGTGTAAACTTAATTAATGTATTGAATTGAATGACTGAGCGAGTGATATAGTTTTACTGATTTACAAAATCCTCTTCATCTACAAGCTACTGCTCAAGGAAATGGAACATATGTCCTAACTGCCTTATTCAATGTCTAGATAAGCTTTTGTATCATTTAACTTATTCTTAAATATGTTTCTGTACCTATCTCTGGTTGAGACAAATTCAAATTGAGGAGTATATTTTCCACACTGCCTATTGGCCTGTAGTTAGATTATTTTTAAAAATTTATTTATTTATATGTGAAATGAAAATACCTTGTCTCGACTTTCAGAAATGGGAAAGGGGGAAGCTATTGTATTAGTCAGGATTCTCAATCCGCACATACATATGAAGGGGGAGAGAGGGAGATATTAAGAGGTTGGCTCATGTAATTATGGAGTCGAACAAAATGCACAGGCTGGCTGGAGGTTCATAAAACTAGAGGTTGTGGTTTTGAGAATGAAGGCTGGAAACAGGCAGAATTTCTGTGTTGCACTTTGGAGGCAGACTTCCTTCCTTTTTGTGGGAACTTAGTCTTTGTTTTTGAGGGCTTTCAAGTGATTAAATGAGGCACACCAACATTATGGAGGCTAATCTGTTTTACTCAAAAGTCTACTGATTTAAATGTCAATCATGTCTAAAAATACCTTCACAGCAACACCTAGACTCTTTTTGGACCAAACAACTGGGCACCATGGCTAGCCAAGTTGACATATAAAATTAATCATCATAGCCTTAAAAAGAAGAAGTGTGTGTTATTTTTACATTCTTTATTCCATTTTGTTCTCAACTCACAAATACCACCTATCACCTTTCTATGTCACACAAACATAATGCAAGAGTTTGGCATTGGTACTCATTGTTTATGTTGATTTGAATGCATTGGATAACCTGTGAAACAAGGCTCCAATTTTAGGACAGAAAAGGGATGGTAAAGCATTTGTAGAGGAACCTGATCTTCTTTCTATTTGTTTCTTTTGCACATTAGGATGCATTTCCTTACTTATATGTTTATAATGTGCCGCTATCTAAGAGCTAAGGAAAATCCATTGCACCAGCCATGGTCCTTAGTTCCAACTTTGCTTCACATTTCACAATAACAATTTAGAATTGTACTTAATACTATTTTTGTATATTTATATGTGTATAGAGAGTCTTGTAAACTTTTCTGATCATGCTTCGCAGTTGTAAACATTTTTTGAACATGCACCTGATTTATACACATTATGCTATATGTTGTATACATCTGAGGTCCCCAACCCCTGGGCAGTGGACCAGTACCAGTCTGTGGCCTGTTAGGAACCAGG
>CAUYSK010123308.1:0-16351 GCA_963575035.1 Avahi laniger | reverse complement strand
TATTGAGTCTTTGATTTGACTCTCAGCTTGACTGTTATTGGTGTGTAGGAATGCTACTGATTTTTGTACATTGATTTTGTAACCTAACACTTTGCCGAATTTATTTATCAATTCTGGGAGTCTCTTGGTGGAGTCTTTGGAGTTTTCTAGATATAAGATCATATCATCAGCAAAAAGCTATAGATTGACCTTCTCCTTCCCGATTTGGATACTCTTTCTTTCTTTCTCTTGCCTAATTGCTGTGGCTAGGATGTCCAGCACTACGTTGAATAGAAGTGGTGACAGTGAGCACCCTTGTTTTGTTTCCATTCTTAGTGGGAATGCTTTCAACTTTTCCCCATTTTATATGATGTGGGTTTTAGATGGCTTTTATAATTTTGAGGTATATTTCTTCTATGCCTAGTTTGTTGAAGATTTTTATCATAAAAGTGTGTTGAATTTTGTTGAATGCTTTTTTCTGCACCTATTAAGATCATCATATAGTCTTTGTTTTTGTTTCTGTTTATGTGGTGAATTGCATTTATTGCTTTATGTATGTTGAACTGTCCTTGCATCCCTGGAATGAAGTCCACTTGCTCATGGTAGATTATTTTTTCTATGTGCTATTGAATTCAGTTTGCTAGTATTTTATTGAGGATTTTTTATCTATATTCATAAGGGATATTGGTCTGTAGTTTTCTTTTTTTGTTTTGTCCTTTCCTGGCTTTGGTATCAAGGTAATACTGGCTTCATAGAATGAGCTGGGGAGGAGTCCCTCCTTCTTGATGTTATGGAGTAATTTCTGCATTGTGGGTACCAGTTCTTCTTTGTAGGTCTGTTAGAATTTGGCTGTGAATTCATCTGGTCTGGGGCTTTTTGTTCTTGTTGTTGGAAAATTTTTTTATTATTGCTTAAATCTTGTTGCTTGTTATTGGTCTATACAGGAATTCTATTTCTTCCTGATTGAATCTTGGGAGGTTGAGTGTTTCCAGGTATTTGTCCATTTCCCCTATGTTTTTGAGCTTATGTGCATAGAGATTTTCATAATATTCAAAGATGGTATTTTGTATTTTTGTGGTATTAGTTGTAATATCTCCTTTTTCATTTTTGATTGAGCTTATTTGGTCCTTTCTCTTCTATTCTTGGTTAATCTAGTAAGAGGTCTATTAATTTTGTTTATCTTTTCAAAATTTTCAAAAACTTTTCATTGATCTTTTGTATTGTTTTTTGTTTGTTTATTTTCCATTTCATTTAGTTCTGCTCTGACCTTAGTTATTTCTTTTCTTCTGTTGGCTTTGTGTTTGTTTTGCTCTTCTTTTTCTAGTTCCTTGAGACGTGTCATTAGATTGTTAATTTGTGACTTTTCTGTCTTTTTGATGTAGGCATTTAAGGCTATGAATTTTTCCCTAAGGACTGCTTTTGCTGAATCCCATAGATTTTGATAGCTTGTGTCCCCTTTTTTATTGAGTTGAGGAATCTTACTTTCTAACTTAATTTCCTTATTGACCTAATAATCATTCAGCAACAGGTTGTTTAATTTCCATGACTTTGTGTAGAATTGAGTGTTTCTCTTGGAGTTGATTTCTAGTTTTATTCCACTGTGGTCTGAGAAGATATATGATATGATTTCTGTTTTTTTGAATTTGTTGATACATGTTTTGTGGCCTAAAATATGATCAATCTTGGAGAATGTTTCCTGTACTGATGAGAAGAATGTATATTCAGTAGTTTCTGGCTAAAATGTTTTGTAAATGTCTGTTAAGCCGATTTGTTCTAGAGTCCTGTTTAAGTCCAGTGTTCATTTATTTTCCGCTTGGATGATCTATTATGTCAGTTGGGTGTTGAAGTTCCCAGCAATTACAATGCTGCTGTTTATGTCTTTGCTTAGATCTAGTAGGGTTTGCTTTATGAATCTGGGCACTCCTGTGCTAGTTGCATAAATATTTAGGATTGTAATGTCTTCTTGTTGAATCGTTCCCTTTACCCTTATATAATGACCATCTTTGTCTTTCTTTACTATTGTTAATTTGAAGTCAGTTTTATCTGATATGAGAATGGCTTCACCTGCTCTCTTTTGGTTTTTATTTGCATGGAATATTTTTTTTCATCCTTTGACACTGAGACTGTATGTGTGCTTGTGGTTTACATGTGCCTCCTAGAGACAGCAGATAGTTGGGTTATGTTTTTTCATCCATTCAGCCAGCCTATGTCTTTTGAGTGGCACATTCAAACTGTTAATGTTAAGAGACATAATTGATATGTGGGATGGTGTTCTGTTCATTGTGTTGGGTAGTACCTTATTGCTTTGTTTCCCTTCTTGTGCTGTTGTTTTATAAGAGTTGTGAGCTTTAGGTTTTTTTGGTGGTTCTACGTTGGTGAGTATCTATTGTGCCAATGTGTGTAAAATGCAGTCCTGAGTATTTCCTGCAGAGCAGATCTGGTCATGATAAATTCCCTCAGTGCTTGCTTTTCTGGAAAAAATTTATTTTCTCCATCAGTTGTGAAACTTAGTTTTTGCAGGATACAAAATTCTAGGCTGACAGTTGTTCTGTTTAAGATTGAAGATGGGGCCCCACTCCCTGCTGGCTTGTAGGGTTTCCGCTGAGAAGTCTGCCATTAGCCTGATGGGTTTTCCTTTGTAGGTCGGTTGTTGCTTACATGTAGCTGCTTGTAGAATTTTCTCTTTCATTTTGACTTTGGCCAGGTTGATTACTGTGTGTCTTGGAGATGTCCTATTTGGTATGAATCTTCCCAGAGTTCGATGACCATCTTCTATCTGGATGTCTGTATCTCTGGTGATATAGGGGAAGTTTTCCTCAATAATTCCCTCGAATAGATTTTCCATGCTTTTAGTTCTTTCTTCTTCTTCCTCAGGAATACCTATAGTTCATATGTTAGTTCACTTTGCATAGTCCCATGTCTCTCTGAGTGCTCTGCCTTTTGTTTTATCTTCTCTGCCTCTTTAAATGACTGGGTTAGCTGAAGAGCCTCATCTTTAAGCTCTTAGAGTCTTTTTTTTTCCTTGGTTTATTCTGTTGCTGATGCTTCCTGCTGTGTTTTGATATTCTCTAAATGACTCTTTCATTTCTTTGAGTTCTATTATATCCTTCCTTATGTTGTCTAGTTCTTTAGTGACTTTTTCATTAATTTCCTAAAATATTTTTTTGGCTTCTTTCTGTTGATTTTAAATTTTCTCTTCAATTCCATTCATCATATTTGCCATCCATATTCTGAATTCTATTTCCATCATTTCAACAATTTCCTTGTAGTTTGGATTTGCCACTATGACTCCATTGTGGTCCCTCGGGGCTGTTGATGTGTTTTGATTTTTCATGTTGCCAGGTTTCTTTTGCTGGTTTCTTCTCATCTGAAATCTTTTTCTCCATTAAAGGCCAATAGGTTTGCAGGGCGCCTGTTCTTTGCTAGGAACTCTCCTGCCTAATTAGAAGAAGGGGAGGTCCCTAGATGGTGCTTTTGTCCCCCCTACTCTGAAACGTTGATGTAGCAGGGGAGAGGCGTGTGCACTAAAAGCCTGTAACGCAGCTGTTCTCATTTGATCTGTTCACCTGTGATTTCCTGTGTTCAAGCCTGTGCTGGGCATTTGGCTGTTCACCAGATAGTCGTAGGATGTTTGAGTTTGGAGCTGGGCAAGACCCTCTTCATTGTGGTATTGTTGTGAGGACTGCTCTGCCCGGGGTCCCCCTGCAGAGGTGACAGCAGCAGCTGGGCGAGGCTATCCAGGCAGTGGTTGTTAGTTCCCGGGCTGTGGGTATTTGCTCAAATCAGGTCCCAGTGTGCTGGCAGCTCAAGGCTTAGCAGGGCGGGGGATGGTCCCTGGCAGGTGTTGGACTTTGGAGCAGTTCTTGCGGGAGTGGTGTAGGATCTGGGGTGGGGTCTTGAGGCCCAGATGCAGCACTGGAATCTCGGGTGGTGTTCTGGGCCTGGCAGAAGCTCTGGAGACACAGAGGCAGAACCGTGGGCTCTGGCACGTGAGCCTCAGAGCCCAGACTGGGGAGGAGCCAGAAGCAGTTCTTCTGGGCAGGGCCTCAGAGCCGGAAGCAGGGCCTAGAGGGCCGCGAGGCTGATCTGGCCTGGAGGGTGGGGTCAGGCTGAGCAGGCGCCAGGCAGTTGGGACTGCGAGGGTGGAGTCAGGGCCGAGAAGGTGGCAGGCTGTTCTGTAGGCTGGGGGACTGCGTGCCAAGTCACGTTGACAGGGGTCAGTTCCAGCTGCCCAGGCACCACAGAGTTCTCCCCGCACCCACAGTGCCCACCGAAGCAGTTGCCAAAGCCTCCCAGGCCAGAGTCCATGTGCTCAGATGCCATTGCACTCTTGGGGAGGGGCGATTGGCTTCCAGTCACCGGGTTCAGCTTAGAGGAGGCTTCTGTCCATCCGCTCCCTCCCCAGCCCGGTGGGGGCAATGTGAAGGCCGCAGCTGCAAAGCTGAGTCCCGTGCTGACCTGGCACCAAGCACCCGAGAGCTCAGGAGGGCTTTAGCTGCTGCCCGATCCCCACTGCACCTGTTGTCTGGTGCAATAACTCTGCACAGACTCCAGGCAGCTACCCGCCTCTGTGTCAGCGGAGAGCGACCTCTCGCAACTTGGCCACAGTGCCTGCAGGCTGAGCGTGGTGCCCCGGTGCTCTATCCTGCTAATCTTCCCTGAGAGTGCTTTGATATTATCAAATGTAGTGCCCATCACCTGGTTTTTTCCCCCACACCGAGAGTCCCACGCAGCTTCTCTGTGGGTTCGCAATGTTCCTTCCGAGAATAGCTGTCCGTAGGTAGCCACCTGCTTCCTATCTACGCCTCTTTCTTTGGGAGCTGCGGGTTCGTGGGCTGCTTCTAAGCCACCATTTTTTCCCCTCCTGATGTCTCCTGATGGTGGCTTCAGGAAAAAATCTTCCAGTGGCAGCGGCTGGACGCCACGCCTACTCCCAGCGGCAGCCTCGGGGGGTGGGGGGGGGAACGTTCTGGGGCGGAGAGAACGCTTGCAACTTGTTTGGCACGGACTTCCTTTCCTGCTGTGGTCCCTTTTTGCCTTTTTGTCTCCACGGAGTAGCATTATGGAGAGAAAGAGTCAGAGTGCTGGGGCGGTTTGAAAGAAGTCCTGTAGCAGTGCATGCTCATCTTACGTTCTGAACATCCGTCGGTCTCTGCTGCCTGCCTCTTGATGTCACGGGACCTTGCATGTGGAACAGAAAAGTGGTGGGTGAACACCGAGGCTTCATGCCTGGGCGGCACAGGACAACAATAACCCGCACTAATTTGCACTTGTATAGAATACTGGCCTGAATTATCATGAAGCCTGAGGTTCATAAGCAGTTTAACTCTGCAAAACATGGACTGCAAATTGCAGGAGCTCTTGCAGATTGCTCTTGTTTTGGCCCAGGGAGACATTTGTGCTGTCAGGAGTAGGGAGTATTCATCGAGCATTTACTCTGCAGCAGGGACTGTGCGAAGTGCTTTGCGTGACTTAGCTCACAACGGCCAAGAGGCAGGTCCTCGTATTTTCCACACTTTCTAGATGTGGCATGAGGCACAGAGCAGAGAGGCGTCTTTCCTAAGGCCACACGACTTTGATATGAACTGATGTCTGTCTGAACCTGGTCAGTGGGATGCCAGAGACCCTTGTCCTAACTGTGATTGTGGGCACGTGCCACGTCCTAGCTTTGAGGTTGACTCATCACAGTTACTGTATTTACTATAGGTCAAGCAAGTGATTTGCTAGTGACTTATCAAGACTTTGAAGTATGCTGCGTACATTGCAGGTGTAGCCTTGGGTACCTCTATCCACCTGATTTGGCCACATTAAAGACACTCATGTTTGTTGAGCTGACAGCTTTTAGGCCAGGGCATTTGGAAATGTGTGGGATTCAAAAATTGAGGCCAACAGCATTTAGGTGCCGGGGTCTGGGTTTTGCACACAGCAATGAAAAAGTCCCTTGCCCTCATGCTAGGCGTGCACTTTTATTTCAGAATAGGTACTCAAGATGGAGGCTCCCTTGTTAGTGTTGCAGTTCTTTACTCAATTAGGTATAAAAGCAGAAGGGACTGGGTTTGAGGCAAGATGGTGGAGCATCAGTGGTTAAGAGAGAAGACCAGCAGGGGAACAAGATGTGGGGGGAGGCCCCAAGTTACAGGAGCAGAGTGGCAGTGACACTGCTTGTCCTGTTTGAGGTGAACTTGGGCGTTGTCCTAGCCTGTTCTTCTCAGCCCCAATATGTCATCCTCTCTCACGTTCCTGGCCTTGGGTTGGGCTGATCTTGATCAGCTGAGCTTCTGGTTTTTACAAAGCAGATTCACTTGTCCAGCTCAAGCTGACCTTCCTCATTCTGGGAGTTCTGATTTTACCTAATTTCTGCCCTGGTTCCTTCATGCCCCTTTGGCCTCTGCCTTTTTATCAGCAGAGCAGCGATCAGAGTACTCCAGCTGGTGAGTTTCGGCACAGGCACAGAGATACTGCAGGTTTACAGACACACAAATTTTTTGATCTCCCAGTGCAAAAAGGTTACATTTGTGCTATACTGTTATCCATTAAGTATGAAATACCCTGATGTCTGAAAACAATATATATACCTTAATTTAAAAATACTTTATTGCTAAAAAAAATGTTAAAGATCATCTGAGCTTTCAGTGAGTTATAATCTTTCTGCTGGGGGAGGGTCTTGCCTAGATGTTGATGGCCGCTGACCCATCTGGGTGGTGGCTGCTGAAGGTGGGGGTCTGTGACAATTTTTTAAACTAAGACTGACAACAATGAAGTTTGCTTATCAATTGACTCATGAGAAGTCTTTTACGAAAGGAAGAGTCAATGCAATGCTGTTTGATGCATTTTTTACCCACAGAAGAACTTCTTTCAAAATTAGAAACAGTCCCCTCAAACTCTGCCACCGCTTTATTAACTGTTTATGTCATATTCTCAATTCTTTGTTGTCATTTCGACAGCATTCACAGCATCTTCACCAGGAGTAGATTCCATCGCAGAAACCACTTTCTTTGCTCATCCATAAGAAGCAGCTCCTCATCCATTCAAATTTTATCATGAGATTGCAGCAATTCAGTCCCCTCTTTAGGCTCCAGTTCCAATCCCAGTTCTCTTGCTATTTCCAGCACATCTGGAGTTACTTCTGCTGAAATCCTGGACTCCTCAAAGTCATCCATGAAGGTTGGAATTGTCGTCTTCCAAACTCCTTTTAATGTTGATATTTTGACCTCCTTTTATAAATCACAAATGTTCTTAATGGCATCTAGAATAGGAAATCTTTTCTGGAAGGTTTTCAGTGTACTTTGCCCATATCCATCAGAGGAATCACTATCTGTGGTGCTAGTTATAGCCTCGTGAAATGTATTTCTTAAATAATAAAATTTGAAAGTCGAAACTACTCCCTGATCCCTGGGCTGTAGAATGGATGTTGTGTTCGCAGGCAAGAGAACAACACGAATCTCCTTGTACATCTCCATCAGAGCTCTTGGGTAACCAGGTGCATTGTCAATGAGCAGTAACATTTTCTGAGCAGTAAGTCTCAATAGTGGGCTTAAAATACTCAGTAAACTTGTGTTGTCATCTAGGTTTCGTTGCTCCATTTATAAAGCATAGGCAGAGTAGCTTTAGCATAATTCTCAAGGGCCCTAGGATTTTCTGAATGGCAAATGAGCATTTGCTTCAACTTAAAATCACTAAGACCCCAACAAGAGAGTCAGCCTGTCCTTTGAAGCTTTGAAGCCAGGCTTTGACTTTTCCTCCTCTCCAGCTATGAAAGTCCTAGATCTTCTTCCTCGTAGTCTTTGACCCTGGAAAGTAAATGAAGGTGGGATGGTGTTGATGAGTGAAGATGCAGACCATTGTAGGTGTGTTACAATGAAAGTAGCAGTGGGGAGTTGAATGTGTAGCATTCTTGTCTTCAACAGTTGGAGGAGGAGCTGCTGTCCGATGGGAATATGGACCATTCGGTAGCCAGTGAGAGAGTGCAAAAGTCCTTTTGTCCTAGTACTGTGTTTTGATTCTATGGCACTGTAACATGGAAATTTGAAGAGACACAGTCTTACAAATGTGCACCAAAAGGAAAGGGTCCTTAAACTCCCTTTGGGAGAGCGCCCTGTGGGATGGGGAACTATGCAAAGAATGATGATATTGACGAAAACATGCTGCTGTTTATCTCTCCTAACCTTTGCTCCTAGGAGGTTTCAACTGGATTCCCATCAGTTTCTCTAACACTCAAGTACTTTGTCTCTTAGCTGTTTAGACCAGATTTCCGGTGCAGGGTGTGCAGGGCCTTTATATCTTTTGCATTCATAAACATTTACAGAGAAATAGCAATTCCTTGTTGGCACTTTGGGGTGAAGAGGGGCACCATACAAGCTTATGTTGATCATGGTCCGTATCCTAGGAAAACTGTCTCAGTGCATTTTTTGTACTTTATTAAAAATATTAATACCATTTTAAAAGAGACTTTTACCCTCCTTACATAGTAACCTACTTTTTTTTCAGTCTTTCCTCTTTCCAGACTTCTTCTGCCTTTTCCTAATTCTTCCATTAATTATTCAAGTAGCATTTTCTTGATATTTCTGCAGCTGTCCTTGGCAGTGGGAATGGGGTTGGTGGACAAGGAAAGTGTGGGAGACAGTTATTTCGTGCTCCAAGCTGTTGTGCTTGTTGTCTCTTGGCTAAGTGTCTCCTAGTTTTTATACCTTTAGTTTGAGCCAAGCTGACCTCTTGCCACTTTTGTATATATTTCACCAAACAGCCAAAAATGACTTTTGGTTTCAGTTTGGAATCTGAAATCATTCCGATTCTATTTTCGTTCACTGGATTAGTAAATACTGTGCATGTTGTCTCTTCATTCTCACTTGACATTTGGAAATGTGTTCCTCTGCCAGGGGCGGCCTGGGAAACACGTAAGTGCTTAAAGCCAGGGTTCATACCTAGCTTGATTTTTGACTCTGGTTCAGAAGTCAGAGATAAATGGATGTATATTTGGTTTGAATATATCTTTTTCATGTCACACAAAGGCAGCCAAGGAATTACTGTCCTATTACTCAGTTTAAGACAATTTCAGGGCAGCCAGTAAATGAAAAATGTTCGATTTACAACTTAGCCTTTGGAGTTCAGTTTTAGACGATGCATCGAAGGTCCACATTCTGTGATCTCAGCACAGTAGATGGGCAGCTGATATTTATCCCGTTAGCAGACAGTTATTAATATTAAGCAGCTACTGGCTGCAGGCATTTGAGGAGGGAGTGAGGACCCAGAGGGTTTCGGGAAACACGTCCTGGTCCTCACAGATTGGGCTGGGCCAGTGCAAGGACGGCAAGCGAGAGGCGTCCTCTGCCCCCTTGCCTGCCGCAGACACCAGGATTCAGTCATGCCCGCCTTCCCCTCCGCCCAGGTGCAGCCCAAAATCCTCATCATGCTGCCCAGGAAATCAGCCACTGGGACACCTGAGCTGAAAGTTTTGCCTCCCGTGGTTGATTATTAGGCAGAAGCAAGGAAGGCGATATTACAATGCAGGGTGATAGTGGCCTGAGAGGCTTCTGTCCAAGGTGCGGTGGGGAGAAGGGTTTCCTGCTCAGGCCAGGCATGGCAGGTGAGGCACAGAAAGGGGGGACCAGGAGGGCAAGGTCACCCCGGGAGAGTCTCTCCCAGCAGGGCTCTGAGTCAGCCTGATACAGTTAGAGTCAGCCTGGCCGGAGAGGCTGCAGGGCTGTCCAGAGAGGGCATTGCAGAGAAACCGTGTCAGGGAATTGGTACTTCATCGTGCAAGTGATTTGGAACAAACTGTGTTAGAATTTCAATCCGGGTATGATCAGATTCCATCGCTCATGACAGTAACTCGACTAACTGAAATACTTGAGTTGCTCACTCGGTACCACGAACTGTGCAAATTCTCACTACGAAGTGCGGGTGTTTTGTTTATCCTTATAGGTGATGACGCTGAGGATTGGAGAGCGGAGTAACTGGGGCAAGTTAAGATCGCTCAGCCGGTGAGGCACAGAGAGGAGTTCATGGCCATCAGAGCTCATGTTGTTTAAACTTGAACAGTTTCCCCGTAAAGGGGAAAAGTTTCCAGTGGATCCTATTTTGGGAAATACCAGCTAAAGAGACCACTCTCATCCCTGGAAATACCTTTCCATTCTAAATTATCAGTGCCAAGAAAAATTGTCATTAAAACTGACGCAATATTTTTTTAAATGTCATTAAAATTAAAATTTTTTTTTAAAAAGCTGTCTTGGACTTGAATTTGAGAAACTTTGAATTCATTCCACAGGAAACTAGAAGCAGAGAAACGGATTTGGAGGTAGTTGTAGGGGTCCTGATGAAAAGTGTGGGGACCCGAGCTACGTCCGAGGCTGGAGGAAGAAAGGGGAGCGGATGGGTTCTAGGCGGTGTCGGCTGTGCAGTCACCAGGCCAGGGAAAGCAGACGTGGTGGCTGGCGAAGGGGAAGGACTTTAGCTGGACCGTTTCTGGCTTGGGGAGCTCAGAGTGAAGGTTTCAGTCCCTGAATTAGCTACAGGGTGCAGAGGGGATGAGTTCTGTTTCTGTTTGTTCCTTTGTTTGTTTTGAGATGCTTGTGGAATTTTAAGGTTCAGTTTGGTTTCAAAGAATGATGATATAGGAATTACAGGAGTTATAGAGGTTCCATTGCAGAGTTCCAGTTCACGCTATTGTCATGTTCTGTGAGGGGGTCTGGCCTTGTGACTGGGAAGAGAGGGATCTGAAAGGGAAACTTAAAATTAGAACAGGGACCAGGACATCAGGACGGGGATAAAGGAACCCCAGAAATGAGAGCTCATCCACCAGTGGTTGAGGGGTAGGAGCCCAGAGTCAGGGTTCCTGGGGTGATTCAGTCCTTTCCCTGCTTCTTGCTTAGTAGAATGTCTCTAGGCTGAAGCTTACTGTGTTTAAAACCAGTGGATGACAGGAGAAGCCCTGTTTTTCCTTCTAAGAGCTGTGACTCTTGATTGTTTTGGATTTTTGTTGTTTTTTTGAAAGCTGTTCTACAATGTTTCTTAAAAATTTATTAATTTTCTTAAACTTACTCAGATATATTCATTGGTAATGATTTTGATTGGACTGATTTCCTTTTTTAAGGCCAGAAATGTTTAAAAACTTTAGAAAATAAGGAACATGTCATAGAAAAATGTAAAATATTAATAACACCTACAAACTTGCAACCCATTATTGGATTTTGGTATGTTTTCTTCCAGTCTTTTGTTTATGTGTATTTCAAAACTTTTTTAAATTAAACTTTTTGTTTTGTTATAATTGTAGATTCACATGCTTTTGTAAGCAATCATACAGAAAGATTCCGTGTCTCCTTTACCCAGTTTCCCCCAGTGATGATATCTTGCAAAACTAGACCTCAGCATCACAACCAGGATATTGACATTGACGCAGTGGAGATACAGAACGTTCCATCAGCAGAGGACTCTCCCGTGTCCCTGTAACAGCCACTTACTCTCCTGCCCGAGCCCCTCTTTAATCTCCAGCAACCGCCAGTCTCTTTTTCATTCTCTGTAATTTTGTCATTCCAAGAATATTGTATAAATGGAATCACGTAGAATGTCACTTTCTGGAACTCGCTTTTATAGCCTTCAGCTATTACAAATAAAGCTGCTATGAACATTTCGTGTGCAAGTTTTTGTGTAATGTAAGTTTTCATTTATGTGGAATGAATGTCCAAGAGCACAACTGCTGGCGGGGGTGTGTGTGTGTGTGTTTAAAAATATACCTAGGATTATACTATGTGTGTGCATAGTGTAATTTTATCATAAATTTATTTTAGTGTGGCTCCGTAATGAAAAATCATTTTTGTATACAGTGATCATTTTCTGCACGCTAAATTCTTAAATGTGGAAAGATTGACTTAAAGGATTTGAACATCATTTTTTCCTGGATAGATTTGGCCCACTTAGTGGTATAAGGAACAAGAAATCTTTATTATACATCTTAGCAGAACTGGAACAACAAGGGTGATTTTCTTTATGCAGTAGATGTTCCGCCAAAAATTGCATATAAAATTTTCTTTTGTGAATGAAGAAGTAGTTTAGCATTGAAGAGAAATCTGTGCACACACCTCCTGTAAAATTACAACTCCTGGCCTTGCATATAAATGTGGATTTGAGGTCTAGTTTTCCCTAGTATACAAATTTCCTAGTATATTCTTTAATATGTTTGCGTACATGTGTTAATCAATCTTTCCAACTGTGCCAACTCGTATCAGCTGACTTTTTTCTCAAGTTTGCCAAGAATGGTCAGAGCCCGTGTATCACCGAGGTCTTTCTGGTCGGCGAGCAGTCGCTGTGCAAGCGAGCTCCTTGCGTTTGGCCGCCTGTTGCGTGGTGCAGCTCTGCACCTCCACCGGCTGATCTGTTGCTCCCACATCGGCCGCCTGGGTGTGCAGACTGCCCCGACTCCTAATCCTATCCGTCTGCCTGCAAACCCTGCAGTGTCATCAGAACGGTTTGAGATCCTTGGTTAAGAATCACCGCTTTGTGACTGATCTGCCAACAGCATTACGGTGTCACGTGTATGGTCACTGAGTGTATTATTTGTAGCAGGAAGAAACCCTCCACGTGGGGGACCACAGTGTTTGTGGTGATTGCGTTTAGAAGGGGTTAAGAAAATGCCTTCCTGTGGAGTTTCTAGCAAGTGGATTTATTGAACTGCATTTTTCAGTGAGATTTATTCTTCATATCTTGCCTCTTTCTGAAAAACAATCTCAGTGTTGTGCTGACATCACAGTTGTCCATGACGATGGGTAGGTAGAGAAGATGTCCCCTCCTGAACTGCATGTGTGGGTTTTAGTTCCTTCGGGTCAGAGACTGGGTGCCAGGGCAGGGCGCGGGATTCCTCACGCCTCTGCTGCAGCCACACTCAACTCCAGGATGCCCCGCGCCACCTACTCACCTTTGCATCTGTTGCCCCCTGGCCGTGGCCTGCCCCACGGGCTCGTCCCCAGCCTGCCCTGGGCACGTCTTCCCTTACGGCCCCCTGCACGCTGTCAGGTTGGCCTGCTTGGCTTTCGGATCCCTCCGGGGACTGTGAACTCTCGGAAGGGAGGCGCCGTTTAATTCCTCTTCTCATTCTCAGGGTCCGGTTCACAGCCAGGCACGAATGACTGAAGGAACTTCAGAGAGAGTAAATAGATGGAAAATAATGGAATAACTTAGTGAGGTTAAGCCTAGCGCACCGGAAAGGCGAGGCAGAATGGGCTTCCCCCTCCCCTCAAAAGTTCTTCCCTTTTGACTCCATTCCCAGTGTCTCGACCCTGGGCGATCTCTTGCCCCTCATACTTGTGATTTCATCACACCATATTCTCCCTATCAGTTCAGAAGAGGAACAACCCAAGAAAAGTGGAGGACTAACTGCATAGTAGCGGCAGCGGGCCAGGCTCTGGGTGAGGTATGCTCCCCCATAGACACTAATCTTCATAGCATCTCCACCGTTGGAGAGGGTAACCCCTTTAGTGTACACATTTGCAAACCAACTCAGAGGCTGAGGAATGTGCCCAGGGGCTCCCAGCCAGTAAGTGGCAGAGCTGGAATTCAAAAGGCTATCTTTGAACAGGTGTATCTCTAAGGTCTGATTCCACCACACGTGCTCTTGTGTGGCACCAAGGAATTGAATGCTACCTGTGCTGTGTGCTGTAGGGCAAGTTTCCTAACATCTCTGATCCTCTGTGATTCATCCTTTAAAAATGAGCAACATATTCCTCCCCTTCTGAGGTTCAAATAAGGTTAACAAGCAATGTGCCTGATGCATGCAGCCAGCACTTAATAAGGTGCCCATTCCCTCTGCCTGGCCCTCTTATTCTGTTTTGCTACCCAAATGATACACTGGGCGTTGAAAACCCGATGACAATGTAAATGACTTAGTCTCACATGCTAATTGAGTCTTTGAAAAAGAAAATCACAATCTTTGTTTTATCTACATTTAATAGTTGGTTATCTAACAAACTCACCCCAGGGAGGTTAAAGTAACAGAATATTTATTTGTATAAAGATAATCGCAATCCCCTGTGCCACAGTAGTTAGAATGCTAAATCTCTGACAACTCTGAGCTGAAAGCAAGGTGCTGTTGCATTTTTTCCTTGCACACTGGGAGAGCAGACATGTGTAAGCTTGTTTGTGATGAGATTCCAAGGTAACTTTCTGGTGGACTTGACGTTTTCGTGCCCCAAATACTTTCTCAAGTCTCGTGAGGCGGCAGCAGAAACAGCAGGACAAGGCTGATTTTCAGTTAAGTGGGTCGTTGTCTTCTTAGACTCTTCTTGGTTGCAAAGAAACATAATAAACATGTGAATTACTTAGTGCAAAGTAGTGGTGGAGCTCGAGGGCAGCAGCAGCCTTGGAGAGCTTAGGGTCAGTGAAGCTTAACCTAAGGAAGCTCATTTCTGTTTACACGATTGCGCATTTCAGCCACATGTCAGGAGGCAAATGTCTTAACAACCTTTGTCATTGATCGCTATTTTAATTCATAAATGAACAAGCCTATAAATGAAAGAAAGAAAGGTAAGAGAGGCATCCCCAGAAACAATGTAGCATTCCAGGGAAAAATCTAAACTAGGCCAGCCAAGTTTGTGCAAAGGAATTAAGTAGGGGAAGAAAGTGTTAGTCAGTTAGTCTTTCATCCATTGCAGGGCAAGATTGTCATAAAAGTTGTAGACATGAACGTGCTCCTCTCCCTTTGCTCATTTCCTCCTTTTGCCCAGCAGATGTGGAGTGTTCTCTTCTCTAGAGAGCCTGGACTCCTTCCTCCTGAAGACTCTTGATTATTTCCTTGTAGAATGTTCTGTGCTGTTCCTTGCAGTATGCCCCCCTGATAAGAATAGCTACCTTTCATCACGCTCTCATTGGATTCCAGTTGCTGACTTTTACCTACATTATTTTCTTTGTTTTCATAATAGTTCTGAGTTACCTGTGATCATTATCCTTATTTTACAGATGGGGGAAATTGCAGGCCAGGGAAGTTAAGTGTCTTGTTCATTGTCCCTGAGTTACAGAGAGCATAGATCTGGAAGAAATGAATCCAGCTAGGTATGATTCTAAGGCCATGTTTGGTTCTTACTCCCCTCTGCCTCTCCATATCATCTGCTAACCATTTCTTCAGCATGTAGTTAGTCTGTACAGTGGGCCAGGGCTGGGCACGGGAGGACAAGGTGGCCATGTGGTTCCTGCCCATGGAGTAGGGAGGTGTGAAATCAATTGAGAGGGTCCCAGCCAGCATTTAGAAGACATGAAATAGAGTGGAAGATAGGGGGGTGCATTGGACATTGGGAAAGTGTTAGGAAACTTTTATGAAACTATAGTGTTTCACAGTGAAAAACATATTTCTCACCCTGAGATATGGGTTTGAAAGATGCTTGACCTGAGGTTCCAGAGGGGGGATGCGATGGTTTTAAAACAAGATAATGGATAAGTGATTACAAGCTGTCATTACCAAAGAGGAGAGTGGCAGGGCTCCTGGGAAAGACCATTTGTGTGCTCTCAGAGGATAACATTTGGGCTGAGACCTTGAAGAGTAGCAGGAAGACAGCGGCCCAGGCACAGCAAAGGGTGCAAGGGCCTGGGCCAGGGAAGGAGCAAAGGCGTATTCTCAGAAGCAGAAATTGTAGGGACCATATTGCTCGAGCATAATGCAGTGCAATTGTAGTAGAAAATACTAACAAAAGTGTAAGTTCACCCCGTTGTCTAGAAATCATCACCATCGTCATCACCCTTCTTAATTTGGATCAAATAACGATCAAAAACTACATAATGTTGTCATGGTGATTTTTATTTTTCTCTATTTAGTGTTTTTATTTCTTTGTTTTTAAAAGACATGCTTTTATGTTTTATATAAAGCTTTGCTTACAGGCACTGGCTCATTATTATCATTTTTTTCTAATATCTACATAGATATCTGGCTGTTTGGCATGTCAGGGCATTCTCAGCCTTGGCACCGTTGACATTTCGGGCTGGGTAGTACGTTGATGTTTATTTAGCACATTCCTGGCCACTACCCACTTAATGCCAGTAGCACCCTCCTCTGCATCCCCAAGTTGTGACAACCAAAAATGTTTACAGACATTGCCAAATGACCCTTGAGGGGCAAAATTGAAAACCGTTGCTCTAGAAGAAATTCCAGGCGAAAAATGTGAGACGAAGGTGCCTTGATTGAGAACACTCTTCCATCTGTCAATCATGTTAGGATTTTTTTCATTTTTATTTCTCTAAGTTAGGTTTAAAGAAATCTGTATATTGCTCTATACTGACTCATAAACATGGTGGTGGTTTCCTTGCAACATACGTACTATCCTAAGGTTGAAAATAAAAAGGGATTGGCTGGGCACAGTGGTTTACACCTATAATCCCAGCAGTTTGGGAGGCCAAG
>CAUYSK010123306.1:0-12449 GCA_963575035.1 Avahi laniger | reverse complement strand
CTAGCTCACAGCAACCTCAAACTCCTGGGCTCAAGCGATCCTACTGCCTCAGCCTCCCCAGTAGCTGGGACTACAGGCATGCGCCACCATGCCCAGCTGATTTTTTCTATATATTTTTAGTTGTCCAATTAATTTCTTTCTATTTTTAGTAGAGACGGGGTCTTGTTCTTGCTCAGGCTGGTTTCAAACTCCTGAGCTCAAACAATCCACCCACCTCGGCCTCCCAGAGAGCTGGGATTACAGGCATGAGCCACCATGCCCGGCCAACAATTTTTTTTTTTTTTTTTGGTCTCTGGAAAAGTTGAGTAGATGGAAATTAAGAAAGGAAGAGATGTCTTACAAAACTGTAATTCAGTAGTACTGCAGTTTCTGCTTTTATCCAGTAAGAAGTAGAAAATAATATAAGTTCATTTTTCTTAGATTCACTATTATTTACTTGGCAATAAAAATTCAAGTTAAAAATCACTTGAAATCAGTTTACTAATCATGCTTTTCCTCTAGATTCTCTTTGTCATTAGAGTAGTCTCTAAGATAGTGATAACATTATCCAAATTTAATCAAAGGATTTAAACCCTAAGGTTTAATCACACAAGAAAATTTGCTCTTCTAAGGAGTTTACCTTTTTCCTTTTTTTAATCCTGGTATAGTAATGACCTATTAAATACAGAACATTTGGAGCTAGATGATTACAGCCGGCCTTCTAGGTACATACAAGCCTCACTGCCCATGCAGATCCCTAAAACTGGTTATCGTTCCTCTACCTAGGCAGGTGCTTCTGTTTTCCAGAGATATCTGTGACTTCCACATGGGCTTTCTGCTGTTGTACTATGACCTTGTACAACTGTGCCACTGCCCCGACTATCACCTTGAGCCCCTGGCTGCTGCTTCTGTTTACCAAATATATATTAAGTGCCACATACTGTGCTGAGCGTTTTACATACAGGATCTTCCTACCTTCATGGGGCAGAGCTACCCTGAAATGAAGTCAGCACAGTATACCACAATCTTTTTGATTTTGCTTCCCTTATGTACCTTCTGAATTATCAGACTGTGGTGAATGACTACAGTCATTATTTGTGACTGTGAGTTAATATTTTCACACTGTAATAATCCATATCTCTTTAGGCATTTGTGCTTCAGCTCATTGGAAAGACTCCCCAAGTCCTAGATAGGCAGTCCTCCTTTCATCTCTGGTAAAGTGGAATATAAGACTTTTTAGCATCAAAAAGCCAAAGCCATTTTTAGAGTGCCTAATCTATTATTTTTATCTAGGAACAATATTGAGTTCCATCAGCAGAGGAGTAAGAGTGACTTTAGAACATATGCTGTTTGGTGCAAGCCAGAGGGACTTGCGCATTGGAACCAGTAGCTGTCAATTCCTCTTCCATCCTCACTTGTTATTATGTTATACCTGGTTATGAATTTGCAACTCCCTCACTCTAGATCGGATTTTAAAACAATTTACTTAGAAGATTGTCCTTGCTTCAGGAGGAATTGTGTGAAAAAGAAGAAAGAGACAGTATACATCATCTAATTAAGTAGTAAAAGCCTAGGGAACATCCCCTTGTGAACCAGAATTCAGTTAATGGGTGTCTTTGTAGAAGTATATCCTAATGACAGAGGTAAAAGCGTAAGAGATTGAGGCCAAATCAAAGAATTTTAATATCAACAAAACTTCACAATATCCCAGTTAATTTAATTTTCTAATTCATCAAGAGTAAAAACCTAAACATTTCATTTCAAATCATATAGTTGGAAATCTTACTTTGGGCCACTTTCCTGCCTTGGTAAGTATAGTAAAAATAAGCACAGTCAGCCACACTTTTTATTTGAGGATTTTGTAGGACTTTGGGTTTATAAATTCTCACTTACGAACAAAGATTCAGGAAGTAAAGATTCAGTAGATTGTGCTGAATCTTAACTGAGCCTACATACCCTGGCAGGTTTGGAGTTAGAATTTGTTATGTTTCTGAAATCTCTAAAGTATTGGGGATGAATGCTATAGCTGTGGCTGCTAGGCAGTGAAAAACTCTGCATGACGTATGCCTCAGCCTGCCAAGTAGCTGAAACTACAGTTGCATACCACCATGCCTGGCTGATTTTTTAATTTTTTGTAGAGATAGGATCTTGCCATCTTGCCCAGACTGGTCTCCAACTCCTTGCCTCGGGTGATCCTCCCACCTCAGCCTTCCAAAGTGCTGGGATTATAGGCGTGAACCACTACATCTGGCCCTGTCTTTATTTTCTATTTCATTTTTATTCCATATGTAGTAACCACATTTTGAAGTGTTTTCTAAGGCTTTTTAAAGTAATATACAAAGATTACAGTTTACAACAAAAAACAGAGGTCCCTGCTCTACCCCCAAGGACTGCTTTTCAGACACAACTATGGTAAAACTCTTCAGGTGTTTCTTTTGATATTAATATTTCATTTGATTATTTTCTCTTCTCAATTTTCTTTCTCCTTCTAGAACTTCTACTGGTTGGATGCTAATAGGACTAATACTCTAATTTTGTCCAAACATTTTATTATGAAACTTTTCAAACATATAGAAAAATTGAAAAAAATTTATGGTTGGACATCCATAAACCTATCTAGAGCCTAGCATTAACATTTTTCTATCTTTTCTTTATACATATCTATCCATTCATTAATCCATTTTTTTGTATTTTAAAATGAATTATAGTCATCATATAATTCCAGTACTTCAGTGTATATATCATTTACTGGAGTTTATAACTAGAATTGTAACTAGAGTTTATATTTTCTTCTTTTGAGGTAAATTTTCGTACAATAAATGTACCAAACTTATTTGTGCATTTTACTAAGTTTTTTTAGTAGCTTTATTGAGGTATAATTTACATGCAATAAACTGTACATAAATGTAATTATACAATATTGTAACCTTTTTTGTTGGACCTCACTCAGCATAATTATTTTGAGATTCATCCATGTCATATGTATCAATAGTTCATTGCTTTTTATTGGTGAGTAGCATTCCATTGTATAAATATACAACTATTTGTTAATCCATTAACCTGTTGGTGGAAATTTGGGTTGTTTCCACATTTTAACTATTAAAAATAAAGCTAATAAGAATAGTTATATACATATTTTGTATGAATATATATTTCATTTTTTCTTGGCTAAATACCTAAGAATGGAATGGCTGGATGATGTGGTAGGTATTAATATATGTTTAGCTCTTTAAGACAGCAGTCCCCAACCTTTTTGGCACAAGGGACCAGTTTCACGGAAGACAATTTTTCCATGGGATGAGAGGGGGTGTAGGCGGAGCTCAGGCAGTGATGAGAGCAATGGGGAGCAGCTATAAGTACAGACGAAGCTTGAAGCTTCACTGGCCCATCTGCCAATCACACCCTTCTGTGCCCCCACCAGTCCTCCTCTTCCTAAGTTTCATGGAAGACCGTTTTCTATGGGGTAGGGTATGGAGGGTACAACAGAGCTCTGCAGCCCGGGCCTGGGAACCGAAGCTTTAAGAAATATAAATAAAGTTTAAAAATAAGTTTTTTTACAAAGTGCTACCATTTTATATTGCTTCAAACAGTATATGAGAGTTTCAATTCCTCCACATTTTCATGTCAGTGTTTTTAATTTTAGCCGTTCTAATACATACAAAGTAGTAGGTTATTGTGATTTTCCTTTTCATTTCCCTAATGAGTAATGATAATATGGAGTGTCTTTGCATGTGCTTATTTTGCTATCAATATACCGTCTCTGGTGAAGTATCTATTCAAATATTTTGCCTTTCTTTTTTAATTGGGCCTTTTGTTTTCTTATTGCTGAATTTTAAGTTTCTTTACATATCCTGGATACAAGTTCTTTAACAGATATATGATTTGCAAACATTTTCTCCCAGTCCATGGCTTGTCTTTTTATTCTCTTAATAGTGTCTTTCAAAAACCAGAAGTGTTTTTTTTATTTCTTATGAAATCTTATTTACTGATTTTTTTTTTCCTTTATGGATATGTTTTTAGTGTCCAATCTAAGAAATCTTTGCCTAGCTCAAGGTCATAAAGATTTTTTTGCTGTGTTTTCTTCTAGAAGTTTTATAGTATATTAGGATTTACATTTAGGCCTATGGTCCTTTTGAGTCAACTTTTGTATACAGTATCATCAATGATCTAATTGTTTGAACACCATTTCTTACCAAGATTATCCTTTGTCTACTGAATTGCCTTTGCATCTTTGTTAAAAAGCAGTTATCTGTGTGTGTGTGTATACATGCACACATATACACACACATATACATGTTTATATCAGTCTTGAGTATTATAGGTTTATATTGATAAGTCTTGAAATTAGATAGTGTTAGTCCTCCAACTTTGTTTTCCTTTTACAGAGTTGTTTTGGCTAAATTCAAAGGCTAGACCCTTTGAATTTTCATATGAATTTCAGAGTGAATTTTATAATGTCTGTAAAGAAAAAAGCCTGCTGGGATTTAAATTGGGATTGCATCAAATCTTTAGATCAATTTGGAGAAAACTGACATTTCAACAACATTGATCTTCCAATCTATAAATGAGATAAATCTCTCCATTTATTTTGGTCTTCTTTAGTTTCTCTCAGCAATGTTTTATAGTTTTCAGTGTCCAGGTTTTAGCATACTTTGTCACATTTACTCCTAAAGTATTTCATTTTTTGAATGCTATTATAAATGGTATTGTTTTGGTAATTTCAATTTCATTGCTAGCTTGCAGAAATACAGTCTATTTTTGTATATTACTCAAGTATCCTGCAAACTTGTTAAAATCAGTTATTTTAGTAGCTTTTTTTGTAGATTCTGGCAGATTTTCCACATAGACAATTATGTTATCTACAAATAAAGATAATTTTACTTCTTACTTTCCAATCTGGATACTTTTTATTTCTTATTGCCTTATTTCACTGGCTAGAACATCCAGTACAATGTTAAGCGGGCATGTCTACGAGTAGACATCTCTGTACTCCTCCCAATCTTAGGGGGAAAGCATTCAGTCTTTCACCATTAAGTACAACATTTACCTGTAGGATTTTCTTAGATTCGTTTATCAAGTTAAAGAATTTCTCTTGTGTTTCTAGATGCCAGGAGATTTTACCAACCATTTTGTTAAGTGCTTTTTCTGAATTTATTGAGTCATGTGGTTTTTCTTTCGTAGTTTGTTATGGCAAATTGCATGGATTGATTTTGAATGTTAAACCTGCCCTACATTCCTATGATAAACTTACTCGGTTATGATGTATTATCCTTTTAATACATTACTAGATTTGATTTGCTAAAATTTTGTTTCAATTTTTTGTATCTATGGTCATAAAACATATTGGTCTATTTTTATAGTATCTTTTTCTGGTTTTGTTATCAGAGTAACTAACACTGGCTTCACAGAATAGGTCAGGAAGTATTCCCTCCTCTTTAATGATTTGGAAGCATTTGTATTGAATTGGTATTAGTTTTTCTCAAATGTTTGGTAGAATTCCTAGTAAAGTGGTTTGTGTCTAGAGTTTTCTTTGAGAAAAGATTTTAAACTACAATTTTAATTTCTGTAATAGATATGAAGCTATATAAGTTATCTTTTTCCTCTTGAGTGAGATTTGGTAATTTGTATTAATATCTGTGATATTGTAATTTATAAGAAATACATATTTTGATCTTCCCCATTTCCTGGCACACAGCTGCTAAAACCCTTGCAATAGCTGAAGTGATACGTGTCTTTTTGTGTACTAGCATCTGGAGGCTCCTGGATAGCCTCAGGATGGGGGTGTTTGCCAGGGGAATCAACTGTGTGATTAGGAAGTTGGAACTTTCAACTGCTCCCCACCTTCCAGTGACCAATGATTTAATTAATCATGCCTACGTAATGAAGCCTCCATAAAAACCCAAAAGGATGGGATTCGAAGAGCTTCTGGGTTGCTGAATATATCCACTTGCCAGGAGGGTGCAGCACCCAACCCCATTGGGACAGAGAAGCTCCTGCACTCGGGACTCTTTCGAACCTTGCCCTGTATACATCTTCATCTGGGTATTCATTTGTATCCTTTAAAACATTCTCTGTAATAAATCAGCAATAGTAAGGAAAGTGTTTCTCTGACTCCTGTGAGTCATTCTACCAAATGACTGAACCTGAGAAGGGGGTTATGAGAACGTCCAATTTAGTTAGATCAGTTAGTTCTAGAGACTTAGACTTGCAACTGGCATCTGAAGTCGCGGGGGGTGGGGTGGGCAGTCTTGTGGGACTGAGCCCTTAACCTGTTTGATCTGACTCAAACACCACGTAGATTGTGTCAGAATTGAATTGAATTATGGAATACCTAGTTTATATCTGCGAATTGGTCAGTCTGAGAAAAAGCCCACACATCTGGTCAGATAAGTGCTCTATGTTGAGTGTTGAAAGTATAGTAGGAGAAAAGGAAAAAACACCCTGTTAACATCTTTTTAAAATAACAGCTTTATTGAAATATAATTCACATACCATACAATTCATTCATTTAAAGTAAACAAAGGTTTTTAGTATATTCCCCATTGCTACAATTCATTTTTAAATATTTTCTTCACCCCAAAAAGAAATAGTGTACCCATTAGCTTTCATTCCCCATTCCTCCCTCCCCTTAGCCCTAGGTGACCACTAATCACTTTCTGACTCTATGGATTTGCCTATTCTGGATATTTTATTTAAAATGGAATAATGTGTGATATTTTATGACAGGCTTCTTTCTCTTAACATAATGTTTTCAAGGTTCATCTGTGTTATAGCATGTGTGTACCTCATATCTTTTTATTGCCATTTAATATTTTGCTGTGTGGATGTATCCTATTTATTCATTCATTAATCAGTTGATGAATATTTGAGTTGTTTCCATTTTTAATTAAGATATAATTTTTATGCCATAAAATTCACCTTTTAAAGTATGAAAATGGCTTTTCCTATTCTAAGTAGTATGGGGTTTCAGCTTTATCTGCTCCTCAAAATTTGTTACTGCTTATAAATCCATTTCCTGATTTCTAAAATTTTATTAACATCACTAATTTATTTTTTTTTAATTTTTTTTTTTTTTTGAGACAGAATCTGGCTTTGTTGCCCTGGCTAGAGTGCCGTGGCATCCGCCTAGCTCACAGCAACCTCAAACTCCTGGGCTCAAGTGATCCTCCTGCCTCAGCCTCCCGAGTAGCTGGGACTACAGGCATACGCCACCATGCCCAGCTAATTTTTTATATATATATATTTTTAGTTGTCCAGATAATTTCTTTCTATTTTTCAGTAGAGACAGGGTCTCGCTCTTGCTTAGGCTGGTCTCAAACTCTTGACCTTGAGCGATCTACCCACCTCAGCCTCCCAGAGTGCTAGGATTACAGGCATGAGCCACAGCGCCCGGCCAACATCACTAATTTAATATTGTCTTCTTTCTCATTCTCTTGGTTCCTGTATGTCTTTACCAGTTTCTTCTTTTGCTGTCATTTCAGTGGGGTTTAGGGAGCAAAGAAATATTTAGTAAGCCACATTTAACAAAAAGTTCCCTGAAATTTTTTTTTTTTTGAGACAGAATCTCACTATCACCCCAGCTAGAGTGCAGCGGCTCATTGCAACCTCAAACTCCTGGGCTCAAGCAGTACTCCTGCCTCAGCCTCTTAAAGTAGCTGGGACTACAGGCACACAACACCACGCCTGGTTAATTTTTCTATTTTTTTGTAGAGAGAGTCTCACTCTTGCTCAGGCTGGTCTCAAACTCCTGAGCTCAAGCTATCCTCCCAGAGTGCTAGGATTATAGGCGTGAGGCACCACGTCCGGCCCCTTCAAATCATTTTTGAAAAAAAAGAAATTGTCTATAATTCCACTACCTTTATTTCACTTTCATTTTCTTTTCCTCCCAGTCTTTGTGTACGTGCAGACATATCCATAGCATGTTTGACTTGTTTTCATGGAATGTGGCATAAGCTCTTGGAAGCATGTCATCATGTTAACCACTTTAATGGCAACATGACAGTCAATTGTGTTAATAATGTATTGTCATTTGCCTAACTTTTCTTCTCTATAGTTGGATATTAAAATTGCTAACTTTAGAGGTGGGTAGCTATTGAAGATAATGCCATAATAAACGTTTTTGTTGAGCTTTAGGACCATTTGCAAGTACATGTAGTAAGAGCTATGATGCACCCAATCCCTTCATTTCCTGGGCCAGAACACACTGATGCCTTTCTTTTATTGCTCCTTTTGCACTTTCTTACACTTCAGAGAGAATACCTTGTTCTTTGTCTACTAGTCTTGTTGATTACATTCTCCCAGTCAGGCCCTTTATATGCTGTTATAAATAACATTATTAGGTTCCTCAGTCATCCCATGTGGAGTTATCATCTCCCATATAGATTATAGGCACTTCATAGACAAGGACTCCATAGTGCTTGGCACTGAGTTAATAAAAACACAAATTTCCAGCAAACACTTATAGATAGATTTTTTTGGTTTGTTTTTAAAGAATAGTTTAAATTAAATATGTTTAAAATGTATGAGTTCATAAAGATATTCTTAAAAAACTAAACTAATTGGTCACCCATAGTAGATGCTAGAAAAACAACTCATTGTTTTTGAAACTGATAAATGAAGAGACAGAATCAAGCATTTATCCTGTTTTTCTAATACAGACTATGTATGGGGGTCACCAAAAAGTTGATAAGGGGAAGTACTTCTGTTTATAGGAATATTCTAGCTAATGAATGAGAAAGTAATGCTTGAATGAACATATCCCTATTTTGCTGCTTCTATTGATTGATGCATCTAGGCATTGACAATCAACATCTTCTAACATAACAAAAGGAGAGATAAACAGATATGCCCCCTTATGGTAGTACTTTCTGAAGTATTCTTGCCAAACAAGCCTGAATCTGATCAAGCCTCTAGATTCCACTACAAATTTGTAGGAAACACAGAAGGCAAAAGAATATGTCAGATGACATCACTGGGATGCAGTCAGCAACCAGTCATCAGTCAGACTTACGGAAACTTTATAGGACAAATGATCCAGTTTCTTCAACAAATAAATTGCAAGTGGGAAAAGAACCTATAGAATAAAACTAACCCTAGTGATATACAAACTAATGGTAATATATAGACCTTATTTGGGCCCTACCCAAGTAATTAAACAAACTGATTATAAAATTAACAGCAGCAAAAAAAAAAAAACTTTTTTACATTTATAAAACAATTATAAATTTGAGTAGTAACTATATACTTGATATTAAAGAATTATTTTGATTGATACATAATTATACATATTTACGGGGTACATGTGATATTTTGATATATGCATACAATGTGTAATGATCAAATCAGGGCAATTAGGATAGCCATCACCTCAAACATTATCATTCCTTTCTGTTGGAACATTTCAAATCTTCTCTTCTAGCTATTTTGAAATATACAGTAAATTATTCTTAACTATAGTCACACTACTGTACTATCAAACACTAGAACTTACTCCTTCTCTCCAGCTATATTTTTGTACACATTAACCAACCTCTCTTTATTCCCAACTTCCTTACCCTTCCCAGCCTCTGGTAATCATCATTCTACTCTTTATCTCCATGAGATGAACTTCTTTTGCTTCCACATGTGAGTGAGAACATATGATATTTGTCTTTCGGTGCCTGGCTTATTTCATTTAACATAATGATACCTAGTTCCATCTATGTTGCTACAAATGACAGGATTTCATCTTTATTGTGGCTGATTTCTATTTTGTTATGTATATATACCACATTTTCTTTATCCATTCATCCATAGGTGGACACTTAGGTTGATTCCATGTCTTGACTATGATGAGTATTGAAGCAGGGAACATAGGCATGCAGATATCTCTTCAATATACTGATTTCCTTTTTTTTGGATATATATCTAGCAGTGGGATTTCCAGATCATATGGTAGCTCTATTTTTAGTTTTCTAAGGAACCTCCATACTGTTTTCCATAATGACTGTACTAATTTACCGTCCCATCAGCAGTGTACTAGCATTCTCCTTTCTCTGTATCCTGTTATTTTCTCTGTATCTCTGTTATTTTTTGTCTTTTTGATAATAGCCGCTTACAGTGGGGTGAGATGATACCACATTGTGGTTTTGATTTACCTTTCCCCAATGTTTAGTGATGTTGATCATTTTTTCATATGTGTGTTGACCATTTGCTCGTCTTCTTTGAAAAATGTCTATTCAGATCATTTGCCTGTTTTTAAATCGGATTATTTGGGTTTTTTGCTGTTGAGTTGTTTGAGTTCTTTACATAGTCTGATTATTAATCACCTGTTAGATGGATAGTTTGTAAATATGTTCTCCCATTCTATAGGTTGTCTCTTTACTCTGTTGATTGTTTCCTTTGCCGTACAGAAGCTGTTTAGCTTGATTTAATCCCATTTGTCTATATTTGCTTTTGCTGCCTGCAGTTTTGAGGTCTTACCTCAAAAATCTTTGCCCAGACCAATGTCCTGAAGTGCTTCCCCAATGTTTTCTTTTAGTAGTTTTGGGTCTCATATTTAAATCTTTAAATTATTTTAATTTGATTTTTGTATGTAATGAGAGATAGGGATCTAGTTTTATTTTCCTGCATATGTCTAGTTTTCCCAGTATCATTTATTAAAGAGACCGCCCTTTCTCCATTGAATGTTCTTGGTGTCTTTGTTGAAAATCAGTTGGCAGTAAACACATAGATTTATTTCTGGGTTCTCTATTCTATTCCATTGGTCTGTGAGTCTGTTTTTAAGTCAGTACCATACTGTTTTGGTTACTATAGCCTTGTAGTATATTTTGAAGTCAGATAGTATGATGCCTCTAGCTTTGTTCTTTTTGCTCATGATTGCTTTGCTATTCTGGGTCTTCTGTGGTTCTATGTGAATTTTAGGATTGTTTTTTCTAGTTCTGTAAAGGATGTCATTGGTATTTTGATAGAGATTGCATTGAATCTGTAGATTGCTTTTGGTGGTATGGTCATTTTCACAATATTCTCTCAATCCACAAACATGGGATGTCTCTGCATTATTTTGTGACCTCTTCAATTTATTTTATCGGTATCTTATAGTTTTCCTCACAGATCTTTACCCCCTTGGTTAAATTTATTCCTAGGTATTTTTTTTTTTTGGTTGCAATTGTAAACAGAATTGCTTTCTTGATTTCTTTTTCTACTAGTTCATTGTTACTGTATAGAAATGATATTCATTTTTGTGTACAACTTAATTTCGTATCCTGCAACTTTACTGAATTTGCCTATCAATTCTAAGAGTTTTTTGGTGGAGGGTTATATATAAGATCATATTGTCTGCAAATAGGGACAGTTTGACTTCTTCCTTTCCAATTTGTATGCTCTTTATTTCTTTCCCTTGCCTAATTGCTCTGGCTAGGAATTGCTGGTATTAACGCATTGTTAATTTTTTTTTTTTTTTTTTTTTTGAGACAGAGTCTCACTGTGTTGCCTGGGCTAGAGTGCCGTGGCATCATCTTAGCTCACAGCAACCTCAAACTTCTGGGCTCAAGCGATCCTCCTGCCTCAGCCTCCCGAGTAGCTGGGACTACAGACATGCGCCACCATGCCCAGCTAATTTTTTTTTCCTATGTATTTTTAGTTGTCCAATTAATTTCTTTCTATTTTTAGTAGAGACGGGGTCTTGCTCTTGCTCGGGCTGGTCTCGAACTCCTGAGCTCAAACAATCCGCCCACGTCGGCCTCCCAGAGTGCTAGGATTACAGGCGTGAGCCACTGTGTCCAGCCCAATTTCTTTTACTTTTAACAGTTACTTACAGCAGTATTCACTTTCTTGGTGTACACTTTTCTAAGTTTTAGCATGTACACAGATTTTTGTAACCACCATAAATAGGATACAAAACACGGCCAGGCGCAGTGGCTCACGCCCGTAATCCTAGCACTCTGGGAGGCCGAGGCGGGAGGACTGCTTGAGCTCAGGAGTTCGAGACCAGCCCGAGCAAGAGCGAGACCCCGTCTCTACTATAAAAATAGAAAGAAATTAAGCAAACAACTGAAAATAGAAAAAATTAGCCGGGCACGGTGGCACATGCCTGTAGTCCCAGCTACCCAGGAGGCTGAGGCAGGAGGATTGCTTGAGCCCTGGAGTTTGTGGTTGCTGTGAGCTATGCTGACGCCACGGCACTCCAGCCTTGGAAAAAGAGTGTGACTCTGTCTCCAAAAAAAAAAAAAAAAAAACAATTCCAACAACCCAAAGAATCCCCTGGCACTGACCCTCTGTAGCAAAACTCTCCACACAACTCCTAAGCCCTAGCAATCACTGATCTGTTATTTGTCCCTATAGATTTATCTTTTTGAAATGTCACACTCAGAATGTAACTTTATGAGACTGCCATAATGCCTCTGATACTTATCCATGCTACTGATGTATCAATACTTGGTTCCTTTTTATTGCTGAATAGTATTCCATAACATGGATATACCAGTTTGCTT
>CAUYSK010123304.1:0-41334 GCA_963575035.1 Avahi laniger | reverse complement strand
AAAAAGAAAAGTGTGGATACTCCACACTTCTGCTTGACAGGAAAGGGCTCCAGGACCTTTTTGAGAATGAGAGTGATGATGAGGAAGATGATAATGACAGCAGGAGGTACATGTGTTAACTTGGCCAAGTACTGTGTGTGGATTAATTGATTTACTATTCATAGCAACCCCACTAGGTAGCTATTTTTATTTTCCCCAATTTAGAATAGAGACCTAGGCTTAGAGGGATCAAGTAGGTTGCCTAAGGTCACATTGTTTGTTAAATCAGGGATTCCCACCCAATTCTGACTAATACCAAGGCCGAAGCTCTTAACTTCTGTACCATGTTGCCTCAAACCAAACTTGTGCCTAATTTTTAATGATTGGAGAATGACGTATAAAGACAAGTATTACATAGAAAGAGTGATCATTAAAATAAACATGAATTTATCACAAAGACTCAAATAAGATTCCTTGAGGCAAACTACACTTGCTTTCAAAGTCATTTTATGTCATTTTTTATTGAAGGCTCGTTATTTTAAAAATAAAATAGCACAAATGTCACTATTTCATTTTCTGTAAATAGACTTCTGAACACATAATAACTATATCACACAATGTCTTTATCTTATGTCTCCACTTTTTAGTTTATCTTCTTTCTTCATATATCTATTTTTAGTCTTTTATACCTTAAGTATATTTTCCTTTGGGCTGGAAAAAAAAAGCAAGAGAAAGTAGAGGACAGAAAAGGGTGGGAAAGAGAAGGTAGGGGGATTGAGAGCAAAGCTCTGTTCTTAAAAACACTGAGTAATGTTATAAACATTAAATGTGAATCAATGTTCGGCTCAACTACAAAAATAACTATTGCTTCAAATGTGGCTTCTGTCCCAATCTACCACTTCTAGCTTATGTTAAAATGTCAGGCAACTTCTACTCAACTAAGAAAAACCTTATGACTTTGATCTAATAGAAAAAAACAAATAAGAAAATAAGAATAAGAAACATAGACACACGTTCACAACCAATCCATGTGGTCAAAAAACAAACATACATCTCTGAATTGACATATCTGTGGATTTCTATAACCATTCTCTAAAAAGCTTATTCAGTAAATAGAAAAAATAACATAAAAAATTAAGATACAAAATACTCAAAGTATTTTTATTATCAAGAGACCTAAGCTATTGGGAAAGTAGGCTATAAAGGGAAAATGCTTCAAAATTAATTGTTTGAGTAAGCATTACTTTATTCTAGACAGAAGAAAAACACATCTAGGTAACAGTTTTCTCTCGGTCTATTTAACAAGAAATGGACTGATAGCAAAAGTCCCATACTTCTGAGGCAAATACGGATTAAACAGTAGACTTATTAAAATCACCCCAGAATCAGGTAAGAAAGACTGATTATAAAAAAACATAAAGCTTTGAAAGACAGAGAAGAGAAACCAACTATGTTCTCAGTCTTACTCTGAAGTTAATTAATGCTAGCATCAAACCAGTGCTGTTTCAAAAAGAACATTCTATAAAACTGGGTCTTAGTATATTTAAAACAAATGCTAACCTCCCTCTCTTAAATACAGTTAAGTTCACATAAATTCCAGAAGTCCTGTTTGTTTTCCTCTAGCTAAGCATATTAGTTAATACTAATAGAATCGACCAAAATGGAAACATCAAATAGAGATCAAAGGAAGTACACAAATGAGGATACCTTGATTCCTGGGCAATGTGCAAAAAACGCTTCAGGACTCTGAGAATGATAGAGAGCCCCGTGGCCAACGCAGCCCCAGGGGGACCGGATAGTGAGGCTCCCACAGTTAAAAAGATCCCCGGAGCGGTAGCGATACTTGGCAGCTTCATTGACAATCTGGGCGGGAGACAGAAAGAAGGGACACATCACAATGAGCCCTTCCTTTCCCATCCACTTTCGCAAATCATTCTATTAGATCTTTACCTATATTCTCCTAACAAAGTGATAACTGTACTACACCAACTCAAAACATTCCTAAGATAGGGGGATTGAGGGTGGAGGCAACACTTCAACACTTCATAGACTGAACCACCTTAGAAATGCTCATTTAGAGTAACATATGATGCACTCACCTGATCAAAAGCAGGGAAAATGTAATCTGCAAACTGAATTTCTGCAATGGCAGTAGCACCAGCAACCGCAATTCCAATTCCAAATCCAACAATTCCTTGTTCGCACAATGGAGTGTTAAAAACTCTATCTTTTCCTAGAAAATGAAAAGAATGTTAATATCACAAATGAGAGTAATGTAATACATAATACATTTGAAAATTCAGTAAACTAGTAATGGTAGGATGGAGAAATATAGCACAGGTGAAGGAAACAAAATAAATAGTATGATGGTTGATTTAAATGCAATCAATATTCATATTAACTGTAAGTAATCTAAACATTCCAATTAAAAGAAAGATTGTCACACTTGGCTAAAAAAAACAATTACTCAAAAGAAAACTATAAAGATAAATAAAAATTCTAAGTAAAAAGAAGGAAAAAAATATACCATGGAAAAACTAACCAGAAGAAAGCCGATGCCACTATATTAATAGCACAGTAGACTTTAAGAAAAAAGGTATGCCAGAGATAAAGAGGGAAAACTGATACTGTTGAAGTGTTCAAGTCAGAAAAAGGACATAACAAGTCTAAATTTAAACTCATCTAACAATGGGCTCCAAATAAATGGGAAAAATTAACACAAGTAGAAGGAGAAATGGAGAAATTCACAATATAGTGGGAGATTTTTAACAACCAGTTTTAATAACTGACAGAAAACACACATCGAAAAAAGAGGGAGGTAAAAAAATAGAAGATTTAAATATGATTAATAAACATGAGCTAACTGACATAGACAGGACACTGCACCCAACAACTAAGAATACAAATCCTTTTCAAGTAAACAGAAAACACCGACATTAATTGCCCATACACTGGGCTTCAAAACCAATCTCAACCAACTATAAAAGATCAAAATCATACAGGGCATATTCTCTGATCATGGTGGAATTAAGCTAGAAATCAGTAACAAAGATAATTAGAAAATCCTTATGCTAGAAAACTATTAAAATATATGTCTAAATACCTCATAGCTCAAAGAAACTATAATGGAATTAAAAAGTATTTTAAACTGAATAATAATGAAAAACTGTACGTTACAACTTAGTGAGGTTCTGAAGGTAAGGGCAAAGTTGCTTCCTTCAGACTAGCCTTCCCACACTTAATGATCATAAACTCTGGGCAAAATATAACGAACAACTACTTAAAGGTACTCAAGGGCCGAAAGAGAGCATAAACGGAGGGGCCTTCACCCTTAAAAGAAGGGCAGCGAGTGGACGAGCATGAATTTACAAGGCACATCCCCGAGGACTCCCAGTCTATGTGTCAGGACAGCAAGAATTCAAACAAACAAGCTCAGTCTTATGGGCCCAAGGTGTCAAAGAAGAGAGTCTGAGCCTGCCAGTGGCTAAAAATCGAAGGACTAAATCCCCAAAAGAAGGGCATCATGTGGGGACATCACAAAATCTGTGCATAAACTGCTCGAATCTCCAGTGACACCTATGCCTGCAGGATACTCCAAAAGCCTGGCAGCAAATAACCTCTGGACACTGAAAGAGCAGAGCAGAGATTCCAGCTGTGCCCACCACAGAGGAGACAGAATTTGGAGTTTGAGACTCTTCAAATTAGAGGAGCTTGATATACACCTTAGACATTCCATTCAAACATTACATTACATGACTTACATGACAACTTTATTAGTGTATAACTCAATTCGCACTTGAAATTTCACCACCTCTCAGCTAATACCAGCATTTCCTTAAAAATTCTAACTTCAGGGATTTGGGTAGACACAAATAATGGCCACAGTCTGGCCATACAACCAAACGTTTTGGGACAGATCTGGTATTCATATTTCATTTCCATAATCCAGGGGTACCAGTTCTCCTTGGTACATAGAATTAACTTTTAGCTCAATTATTCCCTTTGAAAATGCACCAAAAACGGGGCAGGTGTTAGGAAATGTCGACTAGCCACATCCTGTAGTTTGCGACTCTAAAAGCAGCTGCAAAAACTTAAAGCGTGATTCATACTCATCATGATCTGTGACTATCTTCTGAAATTGTGACCTCTATTCCTCATCAATTCCCTATTTGACTACAAGCAGCTTGATAATTTTCGAAAATCTGTGATTCCATTGAACTGAGAACAATTCAGTGGTAGAAAATGAACATAAATGCCAGCTGTCTCCTGTGGAATCCACATCCCAGCAATACCTGAAGGCCTTAACCCAAACAAGCAGTGTTATTTATTCCTTGCTCCTTCAAGTTTATGGGATTCAGATATTTTTCATCTCGGTAAGAAAATACAGCCTTTTTGCCACCAGAAGACAGAACAGTTGAGTTCTCAGAACTCTCTTAATCCAAAACATGTTTGGTTTGATGAAATAGATTAACAAGCCTCTCTAATCAGTTTCCATGATCTAACAGAAAGTGCCTCAACATGAACTAAATGTTAAAAATCTGTTTCTATTTTCTCCCAGATACTGATTGAGGGTAAGAACACAAATAAAATGCACAATATTATTGACTTCCTTCTCTCTCACACTTCATGTAACAAAAAATAAAAAAATATTGATGACTTCCTCCAACTCATAATGCAATTAATGTGATGGTGTCCTGAAAGATAAATTAACACATGCAGTGACTGTATTATGAGAAAAGACAGACCTGGGTTTAAGTGTTATCTCCACAAATTACTAAACTCCCTACGTCTCCATTTCTTGTCTACAACAGAAGATGCACGATACTGAAAAGACTAAAATAAATCACATGACAAATGTTTATAAAGTACTTAATATTGTATAGACATGTTTCTAAGTGCTAGAAATAGCAGCAAACAAAATTTTTAAAATTCGTGTCCTTATACAGCTTACATTCTAGTCAGTGGAAACAGAAAACAAAATAAGTGAGTAAAATATATAGTGTGTTAGTGATAAAGCAGGGAGTAGCTGATGGGGGAGGGGAACTATTGTGATTTTAAATAGGGAGATCGAGAAGGTGCCACTGAGAGGTGACATTTAAGCAAAAAGTTGAAAGAAATGAGTAAGTGTGCCATGCATCTGAGGGAATAAATGTTCTGGGCAGAGGGACCAGCAAGTGCAAAGACCATGGGGGAAGATCATGTTTAGCAAACCTGAGGAAAGGCAAGGAGTTGAGAGTGCCTGGAACAGAGTAAGAGAAGCAGTGGTAGGAGACAAAGTCAGAAGAGTTAAGAGGGTGGCACGGAGAGGTGACAGACATCAGGCAGGGCCTGGTACGACATCGTAAACACTCTTTTACTGTAAGAATGAGTCAGAAAGCAGGTGCATGAGAATAACAGGAATTCATCCAGAAAAGTCATGCCATGGTCTGAGTTGCATTTTGACAGGATCCCTCTGGCTGTGTTTTGTGAAGAGCCTGTCAGTAGCAAGGGTAGACACAGCAAGACTGATTACAGGATGCTGGATAATCCCGGTGACAGGTAATGATGCATGATAGCAGAGAAGGTAGAGAAAAGGCATGAGACTCTGCCTTTCTAAAGATAGAGCTAATAGGGTTTGCTGATGAAATGCATGGGGAGTGAGTCAGAGAAATAGTACAGATGACTCAAAGGCTTTTGGCATGAATAACCTGAAGAACAGAGTTGTGAGTAACTGAGAAAGTGAACTAAGAAGAAGCATGGGGTTAGATTAAACTTAGTAAGTTTAAATGGGCACATAGAAAAGAAGAGATCTAAGGGTGTATCCTGGATACTCCAAGGTTAAAAAAACAGCAGGTGAAGTTGAGAAGAAATAAAAAAGCCAGTTTGGAGGAAAACGAGAAGAAAGTATTTCCAGAAAGAAGGTGATTAACTTGTGTCCTACGCTGCTATCAGAGAGTGAGATGAGGGCTGAGAATTTTACCCTTGGTGACCTTGACATGACAGCTGCTGCACAGTGGGAAAGAGGGAGTAAAGAAAAAGCTTAATTACAGTGACTTCGAGTGAGAATGAGAGCAGAGAAATTGAAGACGATGAGTAATGACAAGTATGCGGAGAAATTTTGCTGTAAAAGAGAGAAGGGAAAGGGAACGGTGACTGGCTGGAGGGAATGTGGGGTCAAGCAGGATTTTCCAAGACAGAAAAAATAACAGAGTATTTGCTGGCTGATGGGATTTGATCATCAAAGAATAGGAAATTGATCATTTTGAGAAAATTAATGAAATAGAAAGGAGGAATAATGACTGGAACCATGTCTTTGAAAAGGTGATGGCGAAGAAGGGGTCTAGTGCGGAGGGGCTGATAGGAAGCCTTGCACTCATTCAGAGTACAGGAGGGAAGCAAGTATACGGGCACTGACGCTGGTGTATAAATGCATGTGGTGGTGAGCGCTTGTCCAAGTCCTCTATTAGTGGCATCTACCTTTTCAATAAAATACAAAACTAGATTATTAGTTAAAAGTAAGGATAGGGGAAGCAGCTTTGAGGGGGGAAAAAAAAGAAAGTATGAAATGGTCATCCAGGAAAATGGAAGACTGAATGGACCAGGAATATACAGCATGATGGCAGACAACATGAGCAGTCCCTGAAGGTTACTACCTTGAACTTAAACTACGACCAGTTGGCATGATTGGCATGTTTTGTTCCTGTGACATTTAGCTCAGGGATTTAAGAGTTAGACAAAGAGATGGGTTTAACTACAACTAGATTGTGCCAAACAAATATTAACATGGAATTTAAGCTGCGTATAAAAGGAAGAAAGGTGCTCAGGGATTGAGAGACAGAAACAAGGAGGTGAAATCCACAGATTTTTAAGAACAAAGCAAATCAAAAGATTGTTGGTGTGGAGATAACTAGAAGCAGTGAGCTGGAGAGAGACCATCACCAGCACCTTGATTCAAGGTGGTGGTCAGAGTTAGGGATGCTTCAAATTGAGATTGTGGAGAGACTGCAGTTACTGATAATTTCAAAAGTATGACTCTAAGAATGAGAGGCTGACATAGGATGGAGGACAAGATACCAGAGAAGAGAAGAATAAGAAACTGAGAAGCCAGAATATTGGGAAGACCATCCATGTGGACGCCAACAGAAGGGACAAGTGAGCCAGTGGAAAGAGTGACAGTGAGCCAGGCTAGGACAAAGAGGACCACAGATAACAAGGAAGGTGTTAGTCCTTAGCACTCACCTGGCACATTAAAAGTGTTGAATAAATGTTTATTTTGAAAGGATAAATTAGATAATGGGAGCTAATATCTTTTGATTTAGAAATCAACTTTATAAGTCTTTTTCTACTTTCTGAGATGATTGAACTCAGCTTTTGGCTACTTGGAACCAAATTGCTCAAATTCATTACTATTAAGTAGTATGTATGTGATAATATAATAATGTTACACAAACTACATGCTTTAGCTCAGTTAGTATGTAAACTGGATATCCCTGAAATACATGATGGTTTAAAATATGCCTCCAAATGATAACTAAAACACAGAATTAGTTGAAATTCATATCTTTAAAAAGCAGCTGAGGTCTATAATGACACAGTAAGTTTCTGAAGCTCAAAGAAAGTTGCAAGGAGCACTATATCAAAGTGCTATTAACATAAATAAAACTCAACAAATGTTTACTTAGGTGGCTCGTGGCTTTGACCTCATATGAAGGAAAAAACTATGCCTATTCTGAAATAGTTCCTCAGTGCCAAACAGCTTTGACTGGGTCAGAAAAAAAAGCAAAAACTATCCAAATTACTTCTTTCTAAATCTTAGATAACTGAATAAAATTGAATTAACATTTTAGACAAACTTATTGCTTTACACAGTATAGATAACTAGAATAAAAGAAAAAAATTCATACAACATGATATTTTCTTATATTTTGCTACTCCTGCTTAAAAATTTTAGGCTGTATCTTTGCATAACTTCATGATTACCCAAGACAACGAAACTATGTGTAGAATGCCAGATGGTTTGTCTTTTCAGTTTCTCATTTGTTGAAGATCAAACATAAAATCACATCACCACTTTCTAACAGTGTTCTTCTTTTGTAAGGAGAGCATGATTAAGAAGTTGTACATCACTGGCATGCACTGTTAAAGATATTGTCCACTACATACTGCCAAACTTCAAAATAAAACCAGCAATTGAATTCTCTAGCCGAAGAATTAAAAGTGGGCAAAACTGAGTCCACCAGTGTACCTTGTTCCCTATCCAACACTTAGCCACATTTGTAGACCAGAAACAGCAAAAAGAGGGCAAAGAAACAACAATTAGGGAAAAGAAGAAGCCATAAGATGGTTTAAGGTAACAGCCAATTACCTCCGGGTAGGTTAAGAAAAATCTCAATCTCTTCTGTCTCTGGACATTTTTCAGAATCCATAACTAGTTTTAGAGTTTTACTTGTGAACAAATTGACCCTGCAAGTTATTAAATCTACCTGGGGTAGAATTAATTTTTTCTTTATCCCATAAAAATTTCTGAAAAAGCAAGCTTAAAATTGCCCCTCTCTAAGTAACTTGTATTTCCTCAGATCCTAGTTTTGAATAGGTTGGAATATCCTTCCAGAAAATGATTAACTCCATGAGGCAAACAGCTAGAGTCTCAGATTCCCTGAGCAGAAAAATAAATAAGGACATAAATATTTGTGATTAAGCTACAAAATAAACAAGGAAAGTAAAAGTCATTATAGGTACAATTTTAACAGTGGGGAGAAGAATAAACAATACATACCAATAATTTTAGTCATAGACTTTATGGAATATGTTATGATTTCAAAACGTTTTTAAGTTAGCTGATGAAAAATTTGATGAAGATGAAAAGCATTTGTTTTATCTCTCTTTTTTTTTTTTTTTCCTCTCAGCGCTTAAATCAGAAGAAAAGCATTTGTTTTAGGGCTGACTAAACCCAAAATACAAAGCTAATCCAGATCATTTCTGCCTCTTAAAACAAAAAGTTGAAAATAGAATATTCCATTCATTAGATGAATAGGCCAAAAAAACTCTTAAAGAATATGCAAACAACAAAAAAAATTACTAGGTAAGGAAACTACACAATTTATTCACCAAACTGGGATACCCCTGAGAGTGTTAATAGTTACTAAAAATAATTAACAGATATTAATTGATATCAACAGAATTAAACTGGGTAGTTCTAGGCAAATTTGACTGTAAACCAAGACTTATAGTCACCCTATTATTAGAGTTAAGTAATATTAACACCTAAATGGAAAGTAATAAGGGAAAAATAAAGTGCTCCTTTTACCCATACCTAATCTACCACTTATTAGCATCCTAAATTAGTCTACTTACAATCTATAGTTAGAAAATGAAAAAAAAAGTTGAATAAGCAATCCTGCCATTGGTCACAGTTTACTGCCTAAGGTGAACACTATGATGCACACAGCCAAGCTCATCCATTTGTAAGGATCACACAGCTTTTTGCCCGGTTGTTAAGAACGCTATTGGCTGACACACATCAGCTGCCATCCCCTTCAGGGACTGTTCCAGCCGCAGGGAACCTCTTAACTTCCAGGCCATGCTTGGCAGCCCCCAACCATTGATTGATCACTGCGCGAGTACAAAGGCCTGGTCATCTCAGCCAACTAGAGACAATTCAGAAGGATCACTGTGACTGCAGCCTTCCTACAAGGTTGGCCAAGGCTGTCATTGGTCCTGTTCATTGGTCCTTCAGGACATATCCCTCTGTCCAATTCCACTTTCACTTGAGAGAAGCACTATTTCTATGGTTCCAGAATATGCCAGATTCCAAGGCTCCAGATTTAAGAAGTTTATCTATATTTACAATTATCTTACAACAATAACATTCTTCAAATGGTTACCTCTAGGAAACATTGGTTAGAAAGGGCTGCTTATGAACCTTGTCCTGTAGATCATACCTCTACTATTCTGATCACTCCTAGGCAAGAGATCTGAGTCATCATAATGGGTAAGAGAGAAAAATTAATGAAGATAAAAATCAACCAGGAACAAATGTATATGCTTAGTAAATGTTTGTTGAATGAATGTTTGTTAAACATAAAAGTGCCTCTGTTCAATGAGTCTATAATTATGGGTGCAGATGCAACAATGCCCACATCCAGCAAAGCCCAAATCAGTTCCAAAGACTCAATGACTAGATTAAAATTTGTAAGTTTCTCTCCCAAGAACACAGACTATGTCTCATTCATCTTTGGACATGCAGTAGTACCTAGCACAAGGTCTTGAATTCAGCAGTCATTCAACACAATTACTTGAATAAACAGGCTTAAAAGACCCATCATTTTGGACTAAAAAGATATTTATGTCTATAATAATCATAATGTGGTAATGTCCCACCAAGTACTAAGATTTGTAGATATGACAAGGCAGATACTAGTTGAAATAGGTATGTACTAAGTAATATACACATGATATTTTTCATTTAAATAATAGGAAAATGCGGCAGCATAGACTATAGACTCACCTGAACATAAAGATGAGAACTATATTCAATCATCTCTAGTACCTAGACTGGTCCCTTGCACATAGAATTTTAAAAATATTTGTTGTATGGATGAATGAATAAAAAATGACCAAAATAATAATATTAAAATAGAAATAATAGTCAATATCAAGGACACTAAAAATCAGGCCAAATCATAATATTTTAAAACTCCAATTATTCACAAACATATCAGTGGATCACTTACTTCATGGCTATATTTCAGGTGGCCATACTTAGAGATATTAACTTTTAAAATGACAGAAAAGGCAAAGAGTCACTTAATTTTAAGCAACTCACAAAAAATAAAATGGGGACATCAGGCAAAGGTTAGCCATCATGATTATGATAGAATAATGTTCAATATCATAGACCAAGATTTCTCAAACTAAGTACCAGATGGATAACTCTTAAAGGAATTTTTCTTACACTCCTAATGTCAACTTAAACCAGTTTTAATGTGATTTTAATACATATGAAATTAACAAAATTAACAAATTAACAGTAAAAAATATAGTGTAACAATGGTTTTCTGCGGAAATAACAACACCAATGAAGCTTCTAGTCCAATTCTGTATTTAATCTTTCTGGTTTTTTGTTTTTATTTTAATCATTCTAATGAAAAGAATGCCTTTTCACTAAAATGCACTACACAAAACAGTATTTATAATCTCATGGCTTCCTTAACCAATTGAGGACAATCAGATGTTATACCAAATAAAACTACCACCAAGAATTCCTTGAATGCTAATTTTAAGGAAGTCATTTAAAGATAAGGTTGGTATCACAACCATATTGTAATCTGCATTAAATGTGGGACTATTCAATTATCAGTTGAATAGAAAATTCTATAGTGTGTACTTACTGATATATTTACTGCTAATGAACTGTTGCCAAAAAACGGAATCTGTAAAATTCATCTGTTTGCAACTTGAATGTTATCTCTATAATGCAGGCTCTTTTGAGTTTTGCATGCAGGGATGCTCCTAGCACTGTTTGTTATTTGGATCTCAGTGAAACCTTCATAGACTTCAGACAACGTGAAGTAGTTGGCCTTCACATAGCATGAATACAATAATAAACACCAACACTAATTTTACTATGTGGTAATATCTGCTTCTATGGCAGATGATCCAGATGACCCAGAGTAGGCTGAAATTATTTTTTAAGATTATCACTGATATCAAAATCTCAAATTTTAAATGTCACAGAAAATATGAAAACTCCCAGAATACAGTCATAGACACATAGGGTTAGCTAACACCAGAAACAGTATTTTTTTCTCTAGAAAGAATATCAAAGGGAAAAATAATACCAAATAAAATAATAGATTCTACTGTTCAGTTTTAGAACCAAAAATTCTATTTAAGAATAAGTTGGGAAAAAAGCATTTTTAAAATTAAATTGCACATAGAGGGTATGGCAATTATTTAAAGGCACTATTTTAGTAACCATCCCCTTCAAAAAAAACCAACTAAGCTCCAGAAGACCAAGCATTCAAAAAAAGAAAAGTTTAAAAACAACAACATTACATGGTTCTCGGGTAAATTAATCTTTCATTTACATGAACTTCTAAATTAAAGAGACTATAGCATCATTCCTGTATTTTACTATTGTGGGAAAAAAAGAAATTCAAGGTTATATACACAAAAGATTTCACAAAGGGTAAAAACATATTCTTTAAATAAATCGAAAAGCAGAAACCAAGTAGAGAAATCAATATGATAACAATAATCTATAAAAATTATGGTTGGGCATGAAAAGGTAGCAAGCAGAAAAACTAATTATAGAATCACAAAATCCTAGCACCACTGAAGATCTTTCACCAGCCCCACAGTCTTCAAATAAGGAAACTGGCTTTATTTAAATGGCTTGCCCAAAGTCAACAGCCAGAAACTGGTAGTTTGGCGCTCTAATCAACGCTTGCTCCCCTTCCCTAGAGAAATCTCTTCCCTAAATTGTCTGTTGCAAACTACTCAACTCATTAATGTTAACATATATCCCTTTAGATCTTAATTATCTGGTACCACAACCACAGATAGTTAAAACAGTTTTAAACATTGAATCTGAATGCAATAAGTCTTTGTGGACAATGCCCTAAAATTCCCTCAGATGTTTGTCCAAAAAGCTAAAGCAAATAAAATGGCTACTTTAAACCTTCAGAGTGCATGACCTAATTAACAACAATGAAATAAAATAAAAAGCATCTTTACAAGAAAACAGTGATAAAAGTGGTCAAGAAAATTCTTAATTAAGAATATATTTTTAAAGACCTTTTAACTTTGATTCAATAGTAAATTGCACAACAAGACAACACTGTTACTCTGTAGAAATGTTAACACTGTTACCCTGCGGAAATGTATGCATGTTTCTATCTCTAAAATGTGTAAAATCTCCAAACTTGTGAATCAAACTAAGTGATCACTGGCAGTAAAGTGTCAAGTTGTTTTTACATAATCCACTCTTATGAAAAAAAGGGGTGGAGGGGAAGGGAAATAATTAAATAGATATAAGGGAAATTTCAAGGAAAGTCCTCAAATCAGTTCAGATTCAACTGAAATCTCCAAATGACTATATCAATTTTATAGTTCAACAAATTATCCTAATTCTGATAAAGTTATCCAAAAAAGTTAAATTATATTTACCATTTCCTGCTTGCTATGCTCTTCAAGTTAGGCATAAATTATAAAAAAAAAAAAAAAGATTTTTACTTTTTAATAAATTATAAAAGAAATTTTAAAGAGTAAAATAAAAATAATTTTGGTACTTAAAATTTAGATTTCTTTTGTTTGCCAAGAAATCCAATTACTATTAGCAATTACCAGATTAGAGACTGGTATTCCTACATGGAACATAGGAATGAAATTATTTTAAAATGAACAAAGTGCTCAGTTGGTCACAAATTAGATAAGATTCTTAATGAATGAGTTTCATCCCAAGAAAGGAAGCAAACTGAGACTACAGTAAGAGAGTGCAGTTTCTCAAATATACCTTCCTAATCCTATTAGATAGATGTTGCAAGGGATAACATCAGGCTGTCCCAAAGTGCCTCTTGCCACCATCACAGGCTCTGATTTTGATCTGGTAAAAAAATATAACTTGACATAATCTTTTCTCACCATATAGAATAAACATTTACACAATATGTACTTGACCATGTACAATTCACTGAAGTTAGTTGCTACAAATGATATAGGCATAAATACCACACCATTCCGTCCTCAAGCATCTTACAATGTCATATGTAGATAAGTCAAATATAAATAACTATGAGACAAGAAAATGATGTAAAAATAAAATGTTATTAGAGACGAGGGGAATTACTTTAGGCTTGAAGGAATCATACGAAGTTTCATGAAAAAGAAGGCATTGAATTGGGCACTAAAGAATGGGCAGGTACACGTGGAACAGGAGACAGTGTGACCAAAGACAGGGGCAAGAAACAAGGTACAAAATCAGAGTTGGAAAGTGAAACAAGAAGGCTGAAGTAGAAAGGGATTAGAAACTGCAGTGGGAGATAAAGACAGGAAGTTTGATGTATATAAGCAAGTTACTACAATGGTTACATGTATGGGCTCTGGAGTCAGAATACCTGGGTTTAAATGTATCTCTACCACTTCCTAGTTGTGTGATCTTGGATTGTGCTTCAGTTTCTTTATCCATAAAATTGGGATAACAATAACTAACTTGCCTACCAATCTGAGGATCAAATGAGACAAAGCATGTACAAGTGCTTTGCAAACATAAAGCAATATAAGGATATAAAATGCTATTATTAGGATAGTATCAAGCAAAACAAAAAGGAGAAAGAATTTGAGAAACACTACAGAATCAACAGGACTTAATGGTCGTTAGTTGTAAGGCATACAGGAGCCAAGTATCCCCTGACGACTGGCACTGAGAGGTACTGGAGATTTTGCATCGCCTTAAAGGCCCCCAAACCATGAGCACTGACTGCACCTTCTGGGGTAGAGGATGTCTATGGCCCCTAAAGTTACTCAACAATAAGCATTGTCTCTCTATCTGAGGTGAAAGGTGGGGTGAGGAAGGAAGTTCAGCCATGGTGGAAGAGCCATTCTAAACTAGGAACCAAAATCTTGTTGCATTAGCAAGACCATGAACAGGCATTACAGAGGCTCATATCCAGTGATCTTCACTCCAAGATCCTGAGGTTTGCCACTGGACAGAGTGGGACTGTAAACAAGAGGACTGGCCACCGCTAACCTGCAAGAAAGATATCCAAAGAGTAAGAATCAAGGGTTGAAGATTAACGGCAACTCCTGGATTAAAGAACTAATGCTGCTACTGCAGCTGTATATCTGCAGCAACTCCGACACTATGCAAAAGTCAAGAATTGAACTTAAGGGAGCCCAAAGCCCTCCAATGCACTGCTTGGAAATGAGGGACAGCTGATTTTAATAGATTTCAGTTCTTTTCAAGCAAGCAGCCACTTAGAAGCCCTTGTTCCACACTATTTCCCTCAAGTGTCCCTGAGCTATGTGCTGTGTGCTGTTTGCTATAACATTTGACTAAGGCCGTGTGACAGAGATAATGATCACAAAGGTATCGCATAAACCTGGCAGTACAGGACCAACTCAGCATTCCCAGAGTCCCAGACATCATCAGGAACTATCCAGCGATAGCTTTGATGAGGGCTATGGACCCACAGAAGGCAAATTATAATGAGGAATAAATCAACCTCTGATGTTTGGACACCTTATATAAGTTGAAATTTTATTTCTGAGCATGATTTTATGATTTTGTGATCAATATGATTTTAGGAGATAAAATTCATTGTGAAATTATCTTGTGAATGAAATAACTGTAATCTGAACGTTTGGGTTTTAGGGAATATGTACTATACAGCTATTTAAGCTTAAATTAGACTCTCCTTTAAGTGACTATTTAAGCCTAAATTAGACTCTCCTTTAAGGAATACTTGAAAAGGAAAACAAAAACTCATTTCAGTGATGCTGATAGTTACTATGTTCCTAAAAAAGAAAGAACCACAATTGTGTCACATAAGAAAGAAAACAAACTATTTGGTTCTTCTACCTTTTATTAAAATCAAATTGACAAGTTTGTTAATGTTACTGTATAAATTTCTTAAGTGGAGCTATCTAAAACTTATTAAGAGATTAAGGTTGGAGTTTGGAGAAATACACAATAAAAGTGTAATTTTTCAAATAAATGTATGCATAGATGATGCTGAGTAAACAGATTTCAAAAAAAATGAATAAATACAAAAAATATTTCTGAATAAACCTGTAACAACTTCATGGTGCTTGAATACAATCAAAGCTGTTTTTCCAGAAAGTCAAAAGAAATATTTTCATCATCCTCGTGATACCAGCTGGAATTTAAGGGCAAGCCATCCAAATTTTTTTTTAATCTTCCTTCATTTATATGGAAATGAGATGTTTCCTAAAACATATCTGTACCCAGTACCTACGTCAACACCAAAGCTCAAAGCACACAAATTCCTCCAGCTGAGTCCCGACTATAAGTGAAAACAGCATGCCGACATCATCTAAAACCCATGTGCGTCATTCACCAAGAAGGACATTACCAAGCTGTCAATTTCAATTAACCTGCTGAGCTTTATAAATAGCCTAACCTTCCCTATCTAAATAGCTTGGTGCCCTTTTCTCAGAAGCAAAGGGAACAACATGACAAAGAAGCATGAAAAATAAATGAGCTTTCCCCTTTGTAAACAAGAGAGGGTTGACATTAAATGAATTTTAAGTCCAAACTGAAGAGCTATTAATAAAATAAAGTGCAAGAGAATGAAGAATCAGTTTTAACCAGAAAGTAAATAACATTCCCTAGCTATATCTGATCTGCTCTTTTTAAAGTATCTGTGAGTCTCACTGTTACTGGAACTAACTCAAGGCTCACATACAGGCAGAGCTAAACAAAGATGCCACAATCACAACCCTTAATATGGTCTCAGATACAATGCAATTTAAAAGCCCCCAAATGACTGATGTTTGGCCAAAGAGAAAACAAGTTAGTTTTGAAAATTAAATTATATCATTCTACTCTAACTCTGAAGTGTTTTATAATTTCTATAACTTACAGCATTATTATTTCTTATGCTACTTCTAGATGTTTCTACCTCTAAAATCAATTACAACCAACAAATCCAATGCATCACTTCTACAATCCAATTGCTTGTGTACAGTATTTTTCTAGTTTATATTCCAGTTAGTAAATAAAAACAGAATCAGAAAATGCATCAATGAAATATATCAAAAAGCAGGAAGTAACTGGTATGGATCATTAATCAGGCTAGTAAACCCATTAATCCATCTAACTAATATTCCATCAGGTGGAAAACACAGTTGGCTCATATCAATTTTAGGTAAAAAAAAAAAAAGAAGTATAAATTCTCATGTGAATAATATGGTTATACACATGTGTCATCCAGGTGATGCTTAACAAGCTTGTCAAAAACAGCAAAACACGGTGACATCTCACATACATCTCATGTATTCAGTTCACTGAAATATCTAAGACAATCAAAAACTAAGAAGTAAGTTAAATAAAAAAGATTTGGGAACAATCAAAAAAGATGACAAAGTTGATTGACTATACTTAGAAGAGGTCCCGTACACCTTCCCTCTCAGCAGCTTTAGAAAATTCCATCAGAAGTCATTCGTTGATGCGCAATGCACTTACTGTGTCAGTTAAATGAATCATCATTTTATTTCCTTTATTTGTACTAAATTATGACAACCGACTTCCCATTCTCCATTCAATCAATCTTTGTTTGGCACCATTATGGGCATCAAGGAAGATATGAAGATGACCTATTTATATATATGTAAATACATGGTGGAAAAATACAATGAGTTATAGGGACAGTGCCAGATGGAAACAAAGACAATTAAAAGGAATTACTTCTAGGTGGCAAAGGCTGTGAGGAAGATATGCAGAGTCTGGAAGCAAATATTGAATCTGAAGCAGAGACAGGGCTTTCTGAGGGGCGGACACAGTGTAAGAAAGGCAGAGAAGACTAGATACCACTGGTGGGTGGTGTGGGTGCAGCCAAGAATATGGGGGCAAAACTGAAGCTGGAAACAAAAGTCTTATACTAAGCTAAGAAAACTGGTCTTCACCATTAAACATGGAGAAGATTTTCAGCAAGGAAGTGTTGTGATCAGAGCTGGTTTTGGGGAAAATTAATCTCACAGGTATATGGGATATAAACTAGACTATGAAGGAAAGTGAGAACAAAGACTCATATGACAATTATTATAATCATTCAGATCAAAAGTAATGAGAGCATGAACTATGATAAAGGCAAGAGAGACGGTAGTGAGAGAAACCTCAAAGTTAAACTAACAGACCTTGACAGCTCTGAAGTCTTAAACCTGAGTTGTTTTGAGGATCCATAAGCAGGATCTTAGAGGCAGGCAGAGCTTAAAAGTCACCATACATAAGAAAGCACAAGCAAAAAGGTTTCTACACTGATCTGAAACTAATAAATATACAAGCAGAAAGAAGCGTTTCACTTGAAATAAAGTGGATATAGACACCTTTTTTTTAAATTTCAGATCCATTTTCAAACAAAAGGTCAGTGGAGAGCAAGAAAGTATCATGAAGCATGAGATGACGGAAGAATTTAGTTTGGCCAAAATCAGATGGCCAGCCAAAATAAGCTAAGTACTGAGTACAATCCAACATTTCAGAATTAAGGAAATCTATATTGATTCTGTTTGATACTACAGGATTTAATCTATCTCCTTGGAGCTTCGGTTTTCTAATCTATTTCTGACTCTACTTGTCCATGGAAATTGCTTTATTTAGGTCATAAAATCACCAATGGCCTCCTAATGGCAGAACCCAATGGTAATGGTCCAATATCTTTTATTCAATATTTAACCCCTCATTATTGCCCTGGACCCTTTCTTCTCCATTTGCCTCTACTTCCAAAGAATCATAAATCCTATCAGTTCTCCCTGACTGACTGTTCATCGCTGGCACCTTCCTGGCTCGCCTTCCCTCCACCGCCATAGTTCAGACTCTCATCACCTCTCAGACAGATGCAGTGGTTTTCAAAGTGTCGTTCTTAGACTAGCAGCAGCAGCTGCATCTGGCAACTTCTTAGATGTAAAAATTCTCGAGCCCCACCTCAGACCTACTGAATCAGAAATCTTGGGGGTGGGATTCAGCAATCTATGATTTAACAAGCCTTCCATGGGCTCCTGATGCACGCTGAGGTTTTAAAAACCCTGGATTTAGCCAACAACTCACCTCTGGTCTCCCTGCCTTTAGTGTCAGTTCCCCCATTCTGTGGCCAGAGTAATGTTCCAAAGTACCAATTTAATCACTCCACTCGCCACCCTCTGTGACATTCTTCACAACGTATGAAGCTCTTATAAACAGAAAAAAAATAATAGACATCAAATGTTAAATTAAATTTTGTATTCTAATGCTACTTAAATTTATGCAAACATAAATGCTTTATAAAACTAGCAATAACTCCTTGTATTTCTTGAGGATACATATCAGTAAAATCATTTTATTCAAAGAAAACACAAAACCAATACAATGAACATTAATTAGAAACCAGGTTCTTCTCAAAGGCTTAATCAAACAAAGATGAAGTCTCAGTCCTGGTTCTAGTTATGAGACCTTGAGGAAGTTGCTTAACCTCTTTGTGCCTCAGTTTCCACATCTGCAAAGTGGGGTAATAAGATAACTAACTTTGTGGGATTGTGAGGATTAGGTGAGTTAAACTATGTAAAGTTCTAAGAACAGTGTCGGGCATATAAAAAGCACTGTAAGAGTTTGCTGCTATTATTATCATCACCACCATTATCATTATCAATATTATTATATTAATGTAACAAATACCTGTGCATAAAAGCATAGTACCAACTGCTAATTGTCCCCTGATATTCATTCTCCCCTCTTCTACAGTAACAGAACCCCAGCATTTTAACTGAGCAGATATCCACACAAAATAAAGACTATGTATCCCAGCCTCTCTTACATCTAGATATATCGTACTCTCTCCTTGGAGAATTAACCTCGAGGATTCTGCCAGGTAGTGGAGGGAAGCCAGAGATCTGAGTGCTTCTCAAAAAGACTTTCAACCAATTCTCCTTATTCTAGAGCCACACCCCCTTCATCCCAATTCCCAGAGGCACTCGATATTGCCAGTTCCTGAGCCTTTGGGAAATTCTCTGATGCAAACCAGACTAGCTCCTGGCTGCCCCCACTGCCCACTCCAGATTCTGTTTTTCCAAGGCTGCTAAGCCCTTCACCTTCTGGCTTCCAACATTTTGTTCAGATTGTCTCCAATCTCATTCTCTCCATCCTTGTGGATTTAAGGCTTTATAAAAGATGATCCCTTGACATTTTAGTGGCGTTTGAGAGGGAACAAAAGTAGGTGCGTATGTTCGATTGTTTCTTTTTCCAGAAGTCTCAGCTGCCATTTTCTATCAAAACTCTCAGTGCACAATTTAATTCACACTATGTCATTTAAGTTCTACCCTAAATAATAGAAACAAAGTTACTAAGCATTACTCACATAGTTTTATATTGTTATTTCATTCTTACCCTGTTATTTTACTTACAATGAAATTTTGCTTTGGCATATGTATACTGTGATTTCCTTAAAAGCAGGAACCACATCTTAAAAATTTTAGTACCTTCTAGAGTAGTAGTTCTCAAACTTGGCTGCACATTTGAATCACCTGGGGACCTTTTAAAACTCTAACACCCTGGCTACATTCCATACCAGTAACTCAATGTCTGAGGCAAGACCTAAGCATCATTATTGCAACATACAGGCAAGGTCAGGAAGCAGTGCTGTAGAGTGAACAGAGTCGCAGCTGTCTGAGACCTATTTCAAATACTTATCCCATATGAGTACACACACACACAACTGGAAGCTGTCTACTTTCCTAGGATGGCATCTCCAACAAGCTCTCAGAACTAATAAATTGGTCTCTCTAACCAGAAAAATAACCCAAGTCATCCCAGGACATATTAAAGACAACCTAGACAAAGGTAGGTAATGGTTATTCTACTGAACAAATGACACTATAATATTAACTACCTACTTTCTGTACCCACCAGTCCAGGGGTCTTCAATCTATGGTGAGTTGCATGATTATTTCATTATATATTACAATGTAATAACAATAGAAATAAAGTACACGATAAATGTAATGTGCTTGAATCATCCCGAAACCATCGCCCCAACTCCCCAGTCCTCGGAAAAATTGCCTTCCATGAAAACAGTCCCTGATGCCAAAAGAGTTGTGAACCACTGCATTAGTCAGTGGGCCATGGCAACAGTCAACACCAGCCTTTCTCTACTGAGTGTACATCAGCCCATCACTGCCTTGTTATCCCTTCACTACTTGCAAGCAGTTGGCCCAGAAATCGTATCACGTGTGTGAATGGAACCAAGACTATTTTGAGTGGCACATGTCCAGTTCTGCAGAAACTGTAAAACTGACCCAAACAAATAAAACCGATAGAGTTGCCAGGCAGCAGAGGCTCCAAAATATCTATACAGGAGGAGCTTAGGAGAATCATTCCAGTTGGAAACTGAAGCCAGAAGGCTTGTCTTAAATTTACATTTTCATAGCACACCCATTATTTTTACTTAGATTTGATGTGCGCATGAGATGGTTTGGGGAAATTGATGAAGATTAAAGTCCCCTCAAGCACTCCTGAGACCACAATGTTAGCAAAGGCAGGAACCATCAATCCGTATGTCACTGTACCATCAACATCAGCCTTTTCTCTTCTTTTCCTTTTTTTTTTTTTTCGTTGTTCTCCAGAGGCTGGACATCGGTCAACTCACAGCTGTGCACAGTGATAGCAAGAAGAAGACAGACAAGGCAAGACACTAACCAACTGTTAAAGCCTCCACAAGAGGGACTCACAAGAGAAAAATAGATTCCATGTGGTCTGGAAGGGAGAAAATAAATCAGGTGCTAAGAATTGGATCTAATCCTTTAGCAGTTCAGTGGAAATTAAAGGCCAAAACAGATACAAGTAATACCAGAAGAGGACCTACAAAACTAAAACTGAGCAAGCAAATCCTGATACATTGTGTATCTGAAAGTCATGTACTTATGTACAACTCTCAAAAAGAATGATGCCTATTCTCTGATCTGGCTCTTCCTCAGAACATGGAGCTTATTCTGTGGAAAATGGGAAGTAGGATGGAAATAACAAGAGCAGTGGTGTGGCACTATACTGCTACAGGGAATTTTAAACAGTGAAAAATTGTACAGTATTTGGCTATTGCTCCCTTGAAAAATGAGTACTGGGAAGCTAACTACTTAAGCTTGAAAAATTGGGAAAAAAATTTTATTTTCCTGAAATCTTTAAATGTAATGGAAGCTAAAGCCAGGTTGTGAACTGTCTCCTGACCCATGCTCTAAGAAAGAAATAGTATGAACTAGATATAAGGGCAAATAAAGGTAATTTGGCCAGAACTGAATAAGCAGAATGCTTCACTGAGATTATTTGGTTCAAATTCTGCTTACAAGTATCTGAGAGAAATCAGAAAAGACTGGGTAGATTGGAAGCTCCCAAGTGATCCAGGTTCCCCTCCTGATTCACTTTCAGCAGATGGTGGGATGAAAGAAGCTAATGCAGGGATAAGATAGAAAACGAAGGTCTAGAGAGCTTAAGTACAGCCATTTTGGCTGATACCAGACCCTGACTACCCTAAACAAGTTGCCAGCAAGTCACCAGCCCGGGACTACCTGAGGATGGATGAATTATTAAACCAGATGCCTTACAAACTATTTGTGCTTACTTTTCTGTGACAACAGTTTATAATTAACTTTTATGGCCTGACCATAAGACAATGCTGGTCACATACAGCTGTTTCCTAACGAGGTTTTTGAACACATAAAAACATTACCACTACTGGGCATCTACCCAAAGGAAAAAAGACATTCTATAAAAAAGACATCTGCACTAGAATGTTTATAGCAGCACAATTCACAATTGCAAAGATGTGGAAATAACCCAAGTGCTCATTGATACATGAGTGGATTAATAAAATGTGGTATATGTATACCATGGAGTTCTACTCAGCCACAAAAAACAATGGTGAACTAGCACCTCTTGTATTTCCTGGATACAGCTCAAGCCTATTCTACTAAGTGAAGTATCACAAGAATGGAAAAACAAGCACCACATGCACTCACCATCAAATTGGTACTAATTGATCAACAGCTATGTGCACATATGGAAGTAACATTCATCGGGTGTCAAGCAGGAGGCAGGGTGAGGAGGGGAAGGGTAAATGCACACCTAATGGGTGTGGTGTGCGCTGTACAGAATGGGCACGCTTGTAGCTCTGACTCGGGTGGTGCAAATGCAATATACGTAAACTAAACCTTTGTATGCTCATAAAACTTTGAAATAAAAAAAAAACAGTATCATTGTCCCATAAGGAGTCTCCCTCCTGCTTAAGAGAGAACCCCTACTCTGTCTATGGAGTAGGATCTGTTGTCTGTCTCTCTCAATAAACTTTCTGTTGCTAGCTGGCTCGCTCTCGAATTCATTCCCACACAAAGCCAAAAACCCACTTGGCGAGTTCAGGGGGCCTTCCTCCCTTCACTGGGACACCCCTGTAGCAAAGCCATCACAGAAGACACTACTAATGCAATAACCGTATACCACTATATTGAACTTTTCTCATTTTGTATGAAGAGTTATATATTGCAAGCAGAGATATAATTTTCTTTGACATATATATATATACAGAATAATTAAAAGCCAAATGGCTAAATGGTCCTTGAGCTGAAACTCTGCAGATCTTTATTTGCCAAAAGAAAAGGTATCTTCTTCGAGCAAATGACTGAGTTGATTTATTGGACTTATGAATTTATTGAGAACACTGTGGAAGTTTTCTCTTTTATGTCCATCCTATCAATGTTTAATTTAGATTTAAATAAATGCAATGGGTTTATGCCATTTAATATGCTTTTTCTTCCTTTGATTAAAGGATTAAGATGTTCCAAAAGTGATTTAAAGTGTTCTTTTGTCATGCCTTAAAAGGGGCTTTATTTAAAAACAAAATAATAAAGTCTCCCTTTGTGTTTGAAGAACTTCCACTTTTTTAAGAACAAAATGCTCAGATTCGGAGTCTATAGGATGGTGATTAAGAATGTAATATTAGGTTCGTGTGTGTTCCATTTGGCTTAGAAACAAGTTTCTTTCTTTCTGTTAGACTCTAAGCTGGCAAATAACAGAAAAGAGAGAAGATGGGTTAAATGAGCCACCTGCCCAGAAATTAAGAAATTCCTTATTACTGAAGATACTTGAGCTTCCAGAAGCCAAAACTACAGAATAAGAATTGTTTGGCTAATTTACGATTGGCCAGATGCCACCAACCCTGGCTGGCGGCCAGAGGACCTGGAAGGGAGGGATGGCAGGGTGCCACAAGAGAAGGTCAAGCACTCCATTGCCAAAGCTGCCTTTGGGTGTAGCTGCTCAGCAGGAAACTGAAAACTTTTGTCTAACAAACTTCCCAACTGATTTCTTAGCACATGACATTTTCCAGCCTGTACCTGTCTGATCCTTCATCATCTATGCCAACTGAGGAATTTCATCTACGTAAAACAGGAACAGAAAACAAAGCACTGTGCTCTAACCCTCTATGACTTTTACATAGGCAGTCTCACTCAACAAATATCTGGCAAATGATATTAATGCTGTCCTCCATGCAGGGCTGTTTTTACTGGCTTCTCCTAGTCTGACTGGAGAATAATTTTTCCTAGGGAATTTAATTATTATTATTATTATTGTTATGTGATTTTATAACTGCATAACAGGCCATACACAGTGGAAATCCAAGTTAGAATTAGAGACACAAAATGTCTTGCTGTGTAATAACCTACACATTTAGAGTCAAACCTCCTGAGACAGTTAAGTGACTTCAGGCCAGTGACAATATCAACTCAGTATGTGCACACAATGTAAATATGAAGTTGCCATATAGCTCCTGCGGCTATCAGGCATGCAACTTCTAGAAGGAAGAGAATTCTCAGTTTTAATTTAACAGACTCTGTGATCTGTTTCCTCAAGGTGAACAAAATAGGATAGGAGAATACAGGCATTCCTAGATATTAACCAATCTGAACTGTTCCATAAAAATTATTACATTGATCTTCTTTCGGCCTTGATCATTTTAGGGATCTAAATTGGCTATATTTACTGATATTCTTCACTGGTTTTTTTCTTTTTGTAATTTTGAAGAATTTGGTAGAACTGTTATATTGATAATCCCCAAGGTCCTCTGAGAAATTGAAATCAAGGAAGAGGCGATGCTCTTTGAAGAAAAAAAAAAAGAACTATTTTCCGTAACTCATCTGATCCAAGCGACTCTACACATCTCCAAAATATAACAGCAGTGGCAGTGGGCCTATTTTTAATTCTTTCACGGTCTGTGGCTTTTCTTTGAAAAAGAGGAAAATGACTCCGACAAAAGATAAATAAATATAATTGTCTCAAACAATTAGGTCAAGGAAGCACAAAAGCAAAATTTTTTCCCACACCCTGTCTCCCATTGCAGCCGATATTGGAGCATGGGAATCCAAAGGGTAAAGAATAATCACTACTACATCTTTCAAATTTGTCAAAACCACAAACTTTATAATGATATTGTTTTAATATGTTTTTTCCATCCCCATATCCCAAAGGGACACCTGTGCCTTCTAGAAGGTATTATTAGATCTGAAAGAAAAGTGCTAAATACATAATTACAGCGCTTACATTACCATGTTCTAATCTCCCTTTACGTAGGGTCAACAGGCCTAGGAATGGCAAGAAGTTGCTTGATAACTGATATTCAACAAGAACAATAATTGAGAGACAGTATTTATAACTCTCCTTAGGATTAATGTGACTCATCTTTTCAGTAGATGGCATTTTATGTTAAACATCTCTTAAAATTTCAATATATATTTATATTTTATTTGATTTTTTAATCTAATATTTCTTACTCACTAAAAGAAATTTCTATTATATGCATCCATTTCCCCATGGTCTATGGTTTAAAGCAAAAAGAAAAGCCTATAATTCAAAAATTATATTTGAATCAAATAAGCACTTCTGAATATATAAGAAGCAAAGAAAAATCACTGGTTTCAATGTACAAAAATTAGAAAGTGAGCTGTCAAAAAGTAAACAATTCAAAATATCTAGTCATGTACCCCAATTCAAGAAATACTAAATACTAAAGGGAATAAAGTCTGTGTTCATCCCTCTCTAAAAGGTACTTGTCTGCAAGAGATTTTTCAGAAGACTAAGCATCAGATTTGGGAAGTTAATTTAGCAACATCCTCCCTAATATTAAGTGGATGTGTGATACATGTCATACTTAACAATGAAAATGTAAAACAAAAGATCCTTTATTTTCCTTCTCTCTCTATATATATACATAATGTATTGCTCTTAATAAAATATAAATAGTTTCATTTTCCTAACTCTTAATTGTAAAGTTTAAAAGGATATATGAATCAATTTTGTTCTTTCTGACAATAATTACCGATAGTCCCATTTTTCCTGGTCCACTTTAATCTAAGTTCACCTTCCAAGCCCCTGTTGGTGCTCACATTTGAAAATTTTAAAAGCATGGCATTACCAAATGAGGTTGAGAAAAAAGTGACTTGAGGGCATTACATTCTAACTGAGGCTTAAATTGTCAAAGAGAACACCTGTTGGCAGCTCTAACATTTACTGTTTAATCAATTAAGGGAAAAAAAATAGTTAAAGCAGCAGCTGCCAGCCCAGAACAACTTAACACACTCAGAAAATCTTATTCGCAAGAGAATCACAAAAAGAGAATTTGTTCAAACTTTTTAATATGGATTTCTGATAACTAGCTTCTTCTTACTCCAGGAATAAGTAAAACCCTTGAGTTCTGCTTTATTAGAATTCCTTTTGATTCTTATATTTTTATATAAATGAGTTGCTCATTTATAAATAGGAAGGGGAAAAAATATAGTACAAAAAAGCCCAGAACTGGGTTTGAGAAAGCTTAAGTTCCAGACCTGGCTCATCCACTTACCATTGGGCAACTCGGTAACACTGACGTCTCAGAAGTTCAGATTCTACATTACATGGAGATAGACCAGATAAGGGTTTCCCAGCCTTGGTACTATTGACATTTTGGGCCAGATAGTTCTTTGGTGGGAGAGGGCTGTCCTGTGCATGGTAGGAGTTTGGCAGCATTTCTGGTCTCCAACCACTAGATGCCAGTGGTATCCCTCAGTTGTGACAACCAAAAATATCTCTATACACTGCCAAAACCACCATTAATTAAGAACTACTAGACTATGTAAATCCTTAATTTCTCTCCAGCTCTAATAGTCTAAAAAATATATTAAATATCATATTTTCTTAAATGTTATTTGTTAAGCTACTGGTCAACAAGCCAATTGTGAGAATAGTCATTTTGATTTTTAGAGAAATTAAAAATATAGTGACCATTTGTACCAATTCTAATTTCAGTAAATTCTAAAATCTTTATTCGGAATTCACAAAAGGTCATCAAAGCAATAAGTAAGAGAAAATAATAAAAATGAAGAATGTGTCAATAATATTTTCATTCCATTTTCTATGGTAACTCCTTCAACTAGAAAAAAATAAGAAATAAAAAGAAAGCTATATTGCTGGATCATATCGAAATTCCAATTTGGGGGGGAACTGCTCTACTATTTTCCAAAGTGGCCGCACTACTTTTCCATTCCCATCAACAGTGCACAAAGGTTCCAATTTCATCACATTCTCAACAACACTGTATTTCTAGTTTGCTTGATAACAGCCATCCTAATGAGTATGAAGCGGTATTCCAGTGTGATGGTGATTTGTATTTCCCTAATAATTAGTGATGTTGAACATATTTTCATGTGCATGTTGGTTTATATATCTTCTTTGGAGAAATGTCTACTCAAGTCATTTGTCTATTTTTTAACTGGGCTGTTGGTTTTATTCTTACAGTTTTAGAAGCTCTCTATATATTCTGGATATTAATCCTTTATTTGTTATGTGATTTGCAAATATTTTCTCCTGTTCTACGGGCTGCCTTTTTACCCTGTTGATAGTGTCCTTTGAAGCACAAGTTTTTAACTTTGATGAAGTCCAATTTGTCTATTTTTTCTTGTGTTACATGTGCCTTTGAAGTCATATCCAAAATATCTTTACCAAACCCAACATCATGAAGCTTTTCCCCTACGTTTTCTTTTAAGAGTTTTACAGTTTTATGTTTAGGTCTTTGATGGATTTTTAGTTAGTTTTTGTGTATGGTTTTAGGTAAGAGTCCAAGTTCATTTTTTTGCATGTGAATATCCAGTTTTTCCAGCACCATTTGTTGAAAACACTGTCCTTTCCCCCACTGAATGGTCTCGGCACTCTTGTCAAAATCATTTCACCAGATACACAGGATGTTATTTCTATAACAGGTTGTCTATTCTATTCCATTGGCCAATGTTCCAGTGCCACAGTTTTGATTACTATGGCTTTTCAGTAAGTTTCGAAATAAGGAAGTGTGAGTCCTTCAGCATTATTCTTCAGAACTGAAAGCAGGGACACAAAGAGCTATTTACATATCTGTGCGTATAGCAGCATTATATACAACAGTCAAAGTGTAGAAGCAACCTAAATGTTCATGGATAGATGAGTGGATAAACAAAATGTGCTCTGTGTGTATGTGTGAGTGTATATACATACACACACAGAGATATAGGCTGAAATATTATTCAGCCTTAAAAAGGAAGGATATTTTTACACATACTGCAACATGGATGAACCTTGAGGATATTATGCTAAATGAAATAAGCCAATCACAAAAGAACAAATATTGTATGATTCCACTCATATGAAGCACTTAGAGTAGTCAAATTCATAGAGATAGAAAGTAGAATAGTGGTTGCCAGGGGCTGGGGTAGAAAAAATGGGGAATTATTGTTTGATGGGTATAGTGTTGTTTTGCAAAATGAAAAAAGTTGTGGTGATAGACGGTGGTGCTGGTTGCACAACAATGTGAATGTTAATACCACTGAACTGTATACTTAAAAATGGTTAAAATGGTAAATTTTGTGTTATATATATGTTACCAAAATGTTTAAAAAACAAATTAAGCACTGAGGGGAAGGAAAAAGACATATTAAACGTTTTCTTTATCTAGTTCTGCCACATGTGTACTTTTAGAAAAAAAATGAAACTTGTAATACCAGGAGCAATTTAAAGTACCTGATACTCCAGAAGTAAGAAAAACACTTAAAGCTACTAACAATCCTTTAAAAATATGTTTTAATAAGTATGCTAGAAAAAAAGGTTTACACCAACCTATTAAGACCTGTTTTCACTCCCAATTCCTAAAAGAGTTAGATTTTTTACAGTCTATATCTGGTTCAATCTGCTTTTTGAAGTCATAAATATATACACTTCAAGAGGGAAAATAAATCATGTACATATTCCATTTTCCTAAGGAATTATTTTTCATGAATTTTATCAAGTTTTATCTTCAGTAAAATTGGCTTCAACTGCCCAGAGGCCAAACGCCCATCTCACAGACTGCCACTCTTCAGTGGAACCCTGACACTAAATCCAAGAGTATGATTATCACCCAAGGAGCCCTTGCTTTTCAGCAGGAACATATAATGGAAGGTCACTTTTTCTGTTGAAGATGTTAATGTCATAATCCATGAAAAAGTGTAAGAGACCACTCAAAGATTTTGCTTACAGTCCTCAATTTTAAAATTCATTATGTATATTTTGCTCTTACCCTACAATCCTATCTTTCTCTGCTCAATAAACCTCATTTTCGTGCTTGCCTAAAAAATAAGTAAATATGTTGGAAAGGTGGAAAGGTGACTTCTTAAGAAAAAGTCAAATTAAGTGTCATGGTTCCAAGATGATATAACAATTGTCATATTCAAAAAACTTCTAAACGTAAAAGGAAATCAAAGCATAAAAAAATTGTGTTCCTCCTTTTTAAAAAGAAATAAAAGCACAAGGATAACCTGAGTGTGCATGCTGGGAAGATCAGTGAGGACCATCTGGTTGTTTCCCTTCAATTCACTAATGAGGACACTGAGACCCAAAGTCAACTCCCAAATATTGGTATATTATAGATGAAACTTGCCTTCTCCAATGCCTGTCCTAGTTTTTCTTCCTGACTTCAGTGTATTAAAGTATATGGTTATACAATTTCTGTGATGTTTACATAAGAAAACAAGTAAGTGGTTATATTAGTTTTCCCAAGCGGTTATGATAGGCCACACTTGTGGTGCAAAGGAATGAATACAGTAATGGAAAAACATCAAGTCCCATGAAAAGACAGATGGTTAGGCCTGTTGACTAATTCAGCAAGTCCTCTGCTGTGGCTTTTCTCACCTAATTTTCAACCAATAAGTGGGCCAAATATAGTCTAAGAACCACAGCCAAACAATGTCCGTATCAGTACAGAACAGTGTTAAATAAAAACACCTTGAACCTGACACACCAAAGTCTTATTTGAATAAAACACACACACTGTCTCTCTCAGAGTGAATGACAATAATGAGGACAGATTTTGCATATGACGTGGAATCTGTCTCATTACTTACATAAATGAAAGCATGTGTGCATTCAGCATCAAATAACACATACCCTACAACTGACCACCTTTAACTCCCCTCTCCTGTCCTCGCTTCCCTAGAATTCCCCTAGTTCCCACTGTTGCTCCTGATCTCGTTGCCTAAAGAGGTTAAAGCTGTCATTTGGTACAAATGTGCTGATGGGGATATACTATTCTATTTCTTTTCATTTTTGAAGCACTCATATTATTTTGTTCTATCAAAAGACAGGGAAGAAAGAGAGAATCAGTTTAGTGCTGCTAAACTCACACTCATCTGGATCATTGGCAATAAAAAAATAGTTCTATGTCTCCCTCCCTTTTTTTTTTATAGCATTGGCTCTAATTATGCAATTCTTTCTTTTTTATATTAAGCAGTATTCAGCTGTATAGTATCAGTCAGTAACCCACACTACAACCCTTCAAATTCTGTCTTCTGATGGAGTATAAAATGCTTCACAGCAGTTCCGGAATACTGGTACAATGCAAATAGGGATGGTCTCATTTCAAAGTGTAGGCTGCCACCTACTGACTGTGCTCTCTTCCAACTCAACGCTCAGTTCTCCCCACAGAGCTAACTGATTCCTCACTAGTTTTCTTTACGAAGTCATTTAATGCAATGTAATGACTTTGTTGTTGTATTGAGCTACATCAATATAACCTTTCAGTTATTTTCAACATAAATTCTCTTAACTTAAAGAAAACGATGCTAAGCAGACATGTTTCTGTATAGTAAAATTTCTCACTTATACTCAAAACAGCAGAGAATTTTTTTTAAGTATGTGATTTTTTTTAACTATGCAAGAAAAATTTATCTTAATATATATTTTTCTTCACTATTTCCTTTATTCTTCAATTCTGAAAACAGATAACTCACTCTCTTTGGAGAGTAGTGGTGATTTAGCTGTTCATCTTGATCAACATCGACCTGGAATTATTAAAAGTTTGAATTCATAATCCTAAAGCTGTCATAAAAATTCACAGCAGCTGCTGACAATAAATCCAAAATAGTTAATTAGCCATTGATTAGCTCAGACACTTGCCATGTAGACAGAAATCTGCAGGTGTCCTCTAAGAGTCCTGGACTTTTACAAGTAAGAGTTAGTTTCCCCCTGTTTTAACCTATTTGTTAAGAAAAAAAATCAGACCAACCCAAATAGTTAAAGGGAGATAAGGAAATCTGCTTTCTGAGACAGTAGATCACTGTCTTAGTGAGAGCAAAGGGTAAATTCACTCAACAACATTCACTTAATATTAATAAATACTGCCTGACACAATATTAGGTGCTAGAGATGCACAGATAGCCTGAAGATCTGTTGCCTCTGAGAAGCTGTCTGGCGTGGAGATATAGTGGGGAGACAAGTATAATATAGCTTGCAAAGTTTGAAAGATGTAGTCTGAACAGTGAGAAAGGAGTGCCTGAGTCTGTCTGGAGAGTAAAGAAGAGCTTCACAGAGGAGCCTTTTGACGGAGAAATCGTAGTCTGCCTGGTAGTCAGATGAAGAAGAGAGATCCAGATAGCAGGTGCAAAGGAAGAGAGGTGGAAAACAACAGAGGGCTTAGAGGAAACAGTGATTCAACATTAGCAAAAAAATTAAGTGGATGAGGTCAGGTAGCTACTTAAGTAGATCTCAAAATCTTCTGTATATTCTTCTAAGAAATGTGCATTTTAGAATAATCCCAATGGCAACAAGATAGAAAATAGACTGGAGGGAGGATGAGACCAAAGGAAGGGTGATTACTAAGAAAAGAGATGAAACTCTCCAGGCAGAGAAAATTAAATATCTGAAGTACCAGGGCAGTAAGAATGGAAAGGAAGGGCCAGATTATAAATAAACTGTGAAGATAAAATTGTAGGACTTGGCTGAATGTGGAGAATGATGAAAAAGGAAGACACTAGGATCTCCCCAGGTTTCTGGCTTAGGTAAATGAATACATGGTGATATATTCACAAAATAGGAAATGCAGCAGAAGTCATGGATTTGCTGGGTAGCTATAATGAATTTAACTTTGGAAATTCTGAGTTTGAAGTGAACATCGAGGTGAAGATGTGCAGTAGAATACTGAACGTCCCAACCTGGAGCTCAGGACAGAGGTCTGAACCAGAGACAGAAATTCAGAAGTCACTAGTGTGTGAACAGCAAGTGGCATGAATAAAATGCCCCAGACAGAATGGGTACAGTAATGCCATGGATGAGAACCTGGGCAGACAGTCAAAGAGGACTCGCCAATTCAAATGAGCACACAGCGTGCTATCACGCTGAGTCAGGCAAGACAGACCAGTGAAGGCTACAAACTGCTCAGCGGCACAGCTGTACCACACATAGAAAAGACTAAGTTACCAAGTATAATGCTATGTTTGAAATATTAGTTAATATATACAAACATATGCAAATACACCCTAGAAGTATATATACTGAGGTTTGTACAGTGGCAATCTCTAGAAATATGAGCAAGTTTTCTTTATGCTTTTCTGTCGTTTCCAAATTTTCTACGGTGTATGTACATTACTTTCAAAATCAAACATATAAAGATTTTTAACTTTTTTTAAAGATCCAAAAGTTTGTAGGCGTCTAAAAGAGAATAAAGATAATATTTTGCCCAATTATCTCAAACTTTCAGCACATATTAGAAATAGATAGCTAAAGCACAGGGACTAGACCAAGAAACTCAATCTGCTATAAATGGAAGAGAAAAGAATGACCTGGAAGTTCCTAATAAGTAAGAAGGAACATGCTATGGATTCTTGGATTCAAGTAAAATATATTAATAACCTCTGAGATAGCAGAACAGAAAAAGAGACAATTAAAAAAAAATCTTAAAAGATTCTCCTCACCCTGTACAAACATACAAGCATTATAGGGCAATGGCAAAGGTAAGAAGAAAGGGAGATGCCAACTCCTCCTAACCCTGACATAACTGCTCTGCTGACTTCTAAGTTAGATTAAGACTGAGAGAAGAAATAAAAGTCAAAAGCACATAAAGGTATCCCTATCAGTAAGGGGTCAAAATACATTCCTTACACAGTAAGTCAAAGGAGTGGGAATTCAAAGATGAGCCAAACACATTCCGATGGTTCCGAGTCCAATTGAGTCAAATAAAATTAGTAAAACCAACAGGCAGAAATGCTAGGCAGGCCAGGCAAAAGACAGATCAGCTGGGATAAATAGATAGGAAGGATAACATGACGGTTCATTGCATGTCTACTTGGCCAGACTATGGTCCCCAGTTATTTAGCCAAACACAAGTCTAGATGTTGCTGTGAAGGCATTTTTTAGATGTGATTAACATTTAAATCAGTAAATTTTGAGTAAAGCAGATTACCTTTTACAATGTGAGTGGGCCTCATCCAATTAATTTAAGGCCTTAAGAGAAAAGATTGAGCTTTCCAAGCAAAAGGAAATTCGGCCTCAAGACTAAAACATAGAAACCCTGCCTGAGTTTCCACCCAGCCAGACAGCCAGACAGCCAGTTTGCCCTATGGACTTACCAGCCCCCACAACTGCATGAGCCAATTCCTTAAAAAATAAACATCTCACTCCCTCTCCCCCACCCCCACAAGATGAAAGCCATTAACAGAGACCAAGAAGCAGAATCGTGAACCGGAAGCAATGGAATTGAAACTGGCTAAGGCAGGCAGCAATAAGACAGCAAAGGTTCTTGGACAGAGGAATGACACAATAAACAAATACATTTAATGAAGATTATTCTGGAATCTATAATACGTGTAATATGAACTAGATCAAAAGAATGCTAGAGTTGTTAACACATTTGGAAAAATCTAAGCCAAAGGATTCTGCAGGGAGCTAGGGAAGTGGAAAGGAATGGGCAAACAATGTAACAGGCATATTTTGTATTTGCAGGATCTTTAAGTAAAAGTTCTACAGAAATATTGTCCATACAGGTATTCACTTACCGTATTTGTCACGCAAACCAACAGTGCATCTAAAGACTCCACCAAAGGCAACATCTTCACCAAATATTACTGAAAAACAATATTTAAAGAACATACTTTATTTAATAATCCCTAAATAATATAATGAGAAGTAAGTAATTGAAATGTTTACATTTTAAATCATAAAATAGAAACAGGCCATAGATCTAGATCAAGGTTTTTTCAACTCCTACATTATTGACATTTTAGATCAGATAACTCTTTTGTGGGAGTCTGTCTTGTGCATTGTAAATATATATAGCAGCATCCCTGGTCTCTACCAACTGGATGACAGTTTCACACACACACACACAGAGTTTTGACAAAAGTGTATCCACTTACGTTGTCAAATGTAAGGCGAGTTAGTGGGGGGGAGGGACTGTTTAATATAAACCCCAGTTGAGAAAGAACCACTGATGTAGAATCTCATCTTGTTTTACTGATGAAGAAAATGAGGCCAGAGCGCTCATTCCAGAGAAGTAGGAAAGTGCCTGGCCTAGTCAGAAAACCGGAGGCACAACTGTGACTCATGCTCCAGGCTCCCCGGCCGCTGCTTTCTCCTTAGACATAGCACACGATGAGGGTCAGCCCACTGAAGAGCTGAAGGAAAAGCATCCCAAACTAAGGGAATGGTCACAAATAAGAAAGGGATTTAGATTGTGTGAAACAAAAAGGAGGCAAGTCTGGTGGGACATACTGAGCAAGGCAAAGAACGGTATAACTGGAAACTGAGAGGAGCTTTATAGCAAGGCAAGGAAAATAAAACAGGGGTGTTCATGGAGCTGAACCCTAGTACCATGAATGTACCTGACCAGCTTGGTGGACTTCAAGAAAATAACTGGCTCTTCTCTCTGAATTTACTCATCTAGTTCGATGATTCTCAGCCTTCAAAACAACTCAACATCTCAGTGTCCTCTAGTCCAGCTCTCACTTCCCCCTAAAAAATAACCTGTTTCTCACTTAACCTTAAAACTACAAATTCTCAAGTGGAAGCCGAAGGTATAGTAAATATATATGTAAATATGTATGTAAATTATATACGTAAATTATATGCAAATATATGTGTGGAGGAATGAAGGACATGCCATCCTCAAATAAGCCAGATTGTTATACTGATTATTTCAAGTTAAAAATATTGGAGAAATTGTAGGTTCAGAAAGAGTGAGCATGCAGCAAGCAATAAAGATTCCTCTGGGAGGAGTACTCTCTTCACACCAGGGAGAGAAAGTAACCCTTATCACCAGAGACTCTGGAATTGGAGGCTGCAACACACCTGAATAAACATACTTAAGGAAGTAACTCCTATCTTTCATCTGTTGCACACCTACCCCCACATATCTCCTAGTGACTCCCATGACTCTCCTAGAAAATTTATTGCCCCGAGCCAGATTTCCTGTCATTTCTTCTTAAATTTATGCTCTTTGTCTAAAAAGTACAAAAGCATCTTGCTTTGGCCACTTCTTCAGACTTGACTTTTTGCAAAGATCTTTTCGCAAAGAACATGTACACGTAAAACTAATAAACATGTATGCTTTTCTCTTGTTAGTCTGCCTGGTGTCCATCTGGTTTCCAGATCCAGCTGAAGAGCCCACTAAGAGCTAAAATGGGTGTCAGAGGTGACCTCTGGCTCCCCTACAGAAACTGGCAGCCAGCGCGGGGCCACCTTCACGGGATGGAACGCTGCTCGCTCGGAACTGCGGCAGCTGAGATCCTGGACCTCTGATCAAAGGCAGCAGAGGTAAGATTTCTCACCATCAGATTCCTGGATCTCTGCTGTGGGGGCAAGAGCAATAAGACCCTTTCCTCTCTAAATTGGGTATGGCAAGAGAAAACATTTGTGAACTAGTTCCTTGGGTAAAAAGAAACTTTTGGTGTTTTGTGAATACTTTAGATTTCTCTTTGGTCCTTATGATCTCAAAGATAGTCTTTGTCTTCCTTTGTTTTTTTGTGTCATTTGTCATAAGGACAGGAACCGCAGAGTAAAGAACAAGGCATAAACCCTTGTAAGCCTGCTGTTCTAACCGCCTCCACAGACTGGCAAGTTGAGGGTTCTCATCAGTTCCAGTGTCTACCTAGACAAACTGTGGAGCCCTGAAACAAAAAATAAATAGAGAAGGATCCCTTCTCGTCTTGCTTTATGTCCCGAGAGCTTGGCTTTGTGACCAAAGTGGACACCTTCCCTGGTATCTGCAATCCAAAGGGCACAAAGTGTCAGCTTTTTATCTGGCAGTTAGTCTGAAATGACTGGGCACTTGAGACACGTAAGATATTAAGCAGCACTCTCTTTGTCCGTATGTGTCAAGCTCTCAGAGAGTTTTGTCGCAAGAGACCAATCCATAAAGGGCTTTTCCTGTCTTAACCTTGTTGCCTGGATTTGTGCTGGGAAACTCCCACCCCAGGATTGGCTGATTGATGTCTCAGAGGAGCAGGTCTGTGACTGAAGGTGTCTCACATTCTGTGAGAGACTGGAGACAATGTTTATACAAACACTGTATTAACTGCCTGTGGCAACAAAAATCTCTGCTTTCTTAGTCTATTTCCGAGGGTGAATTTTGGATCATGAGGACTGCATTTTCTGCACCCATCCCAGGAATGCACCTTGCGTCCCTGGTAAAAATTTATTCAAGCCTGGAAAATTATCCCCTGATCTTTCCATAAAAAGGTTTATTGGATTAGATTGCTATTGAAATATATACAGCAATGAAGATCCTAACTGTCAATACCAGAAGATGGATCTTTTCAATTAAAAGACTTCTATATTTGAAAAAAAGTTTAGAGAGCTCTCATTCTAAACAATTGGCCTACTGATATTTATGGGAAGATTAGATAGAACTAAGAACTAAGAAAAGTATTACAGCCAGCCTTAAAACTTCCCTTAATAAAAAAAAAATTCCTTAATAAAATTAAAGAACAAAAAACAGATCTAGAGCAAAAGTTAAAATCCGCTTCCACTATAAATCCTTGGCTCCACTCACTTATACTCCACTCTATCCCCAACTCCCTGTCCCTGCCCCACCAGAAGATCTATTGGCTCTCTGGGTCCCTGGTTTAAACACCCCCTCCTCAAAACCAGCCCCATCTCAGCCTCTTTCTCCTTCTCTGTCCCCTCAACAAAATCCCTTGACTCCTTCATCCTTTTCAGAAAACCCCTTAGACATCCAGCTGCCTGCTTTAACCTCCCTTTCTCTTGATGATTTACAAAAAGCCCGACAGCCTGATCTTAATGCCCCAGGCACACAGGTCATTCCTGTAAAAGCTGACAGCCAGAAAGCACAATAGATCTGACACAGTCTCGAGGAACCACAGCAAGGCTTGCTTTGCAGTGCCTTTCTACGTCTCCCACTTTCCAGGGCTTTGTAATCAGACTTTGTCAACTCCAGACCTCCCTATGCAATGTCCTCTGCAGATGTTTCTTGGACTCCATGTTCAAAGAATTCATGTGCCCTGGACAGCAGCAGAGCTTTTAAATCATAAAGCCCTTTTGCCCCCACTTTCAGAAGATCCTACCAAGCTTAGAGAAGATTTGGAGAGATTAGCGGGCATCCATCACCTCACTCATAGTGACCTTGACTGGCTACTAAGGGGTATATTTCCCTTTCATGATTAAACTGCAGTTATTAGACAGGCCAGATGGCCTCTGGGGGAAAACCCCTGCCACAGAGGGAAGAGATGGCCGGAACCCCTCTCTAGGCCTTCTGCAAATGATGAGGAGATGGCTCAGGTGGACGCGCTATTCAGGGCCTAATAGGAGCAATATCGAGCTTTCCCTCCTAAATTGTTCTAACGTTGCATTGCGTATCCAGAAAGGGGAAGAGCATCCCAAGGCATCTGTCGAGAAATTCATACAAGTTTTTCAAAGTCATATTGTATTATACCCTGAAACTGCAGAGCATAGAAATCTTCTAATCTCTGCTCTGGATGGAAATCTTCCTGATATAAAAAGGAAAATCCAAAATAGTATAATTGGTTGGGCTGGTCAGTCTCTAAGTGTTATAATAGAAGCAGCTACACAATTCTTTGAAAATGGCTTACAAGAAAATCAGAGGAAAATAGAAATGAAATCAACAGTCCTTGTCTTGAAGCTTGAACCATTACAGAAACAAAGGCAGTCTTCTGAGAATGACTCAAAGTGCTCTCCTGGCTTTGGTCAGCCACAAGGCTTTTCTAGTTTGCTTTTAAAACATGCAGATATTCTAAAAAGCCAGGGCATCAGAAAAACTGCCCTCTCATACTTTAAAAAAAAGGAAGAAACTCTCCCTAAGACCCAGCACCCTCAGAAGGCTTCTCTTTCCCCTCCTGTGGGACAATACCCCATTGACTGACAGGGTCAGCCAATCCTCAGTCAAACCCCAGAGGCCACCATAAAGCTTAAAGTAGAGGATTGGGAACCAGATTTTTTAATTAACACTGGTGCAACTCTCTCTACTATTCGCTCAGGAGTTATCTTTTACCTGTTACCTCTGATTCTATTTAAGCTGTTGGACTCTCTGCACAATCTATTTCACTCCCTGTATCTCAGGCCGCAACAATATCATTAGGCCCTCTTAACAGCCACGATACCTTTTTAGTTTTTGACTCCTCACAGCAGACCTTTTAGGTAGGGATTTATTATGTAAGTTTAATGCCACCATACAATGTAATAAGAAAGGCATTTTTATTTCTCTGCCTTCAGAATTTCCTATTCTCTCTTTCATGGAAACCCATCTTGGTTTAATTCCTCTAAAGAAGATGCAATCTTAAAAGATGTCCCAGCTAGTCTCCAGGCTTCACAGGCTAATGAGACTGGACTGCTACCTAGTGCAGAACCTGCACATACTACATGGAAAAGGAACAAACCCTTCCCATCGTAGCTCAGTATCCCTCTCATGAGATGCAAAATGAGGAATCAAACCTACAACAGACCCCTTTTTGCAGCAGAGCGTACTTTAAGCCCTAATCTTACCAGTAAAAAAGGAAGAGAAATTTGACTCAGATGGAAATCAAATCTATCAATTTATGCAGGCTCTACGAGCCATAAACTTCTTTGTAATTCTCTACGACCTTGTCATTCCCAATCTGGCTACTATCCTTACCTCAGTTCCTGCTGGTAACAGCCTGGTTGACAGTGACTCACCTCTGCTCAGCTTTCTTTTCAATGCCTTTGCACCCTGACTCACAGTTTCTCTTTGCGTTTACATTTAGAGGGAGACATTAACAGGGACTCCATACCTCAGGGATACTGTGAGTCCCCCTCAGTATTCTCTCAAACCCTTAAAGCCCACATGGATCCTACAGCCTTCACTCAAGGCTCCACCCTCGTGCAATATGTTGATGACCTTCTGCTTTATGGCCAAACTAAACAAGGTGCCCTTACAGAATCTCTCATTTTCCTAAAATCATTCCTAAAATCAGCTAAATAAAGCCTACAGATCTAAACTTCGGTTAGTGCAAATAACTGTTACTTACTCAAGGCATAAAATACCTCAGGGCACTCAAAGCTCACTCCAAAATGCCTTGAGTCAGTTTGTCCATCCCCCTTGTAGCTGGAGTCCTAATTTTGCTGCTATTGCCAAACCACTACATGCCCTCCTCCCTCTACCACTCCAGGGGGCCCTCAGAGGCATTAACTTCCCTTGAAGCCTTAAAATTAGCATTATCCACACCCCTTGCTCTTAGCGCACTCAATTTTAATAAACCTTTTCACCTATATTGTCATGAAAATAATGCAAGTACTCTAGGGCAACCCTTTGTCTCTCAGATACACCTGTTAGCATATTTGTCACACCCAGTTGGCTCCTGTAGCAGCAGGCAAGCCTCATGCCTGTGCACAATAGCAGCAGCTGCTGCCCTAACTGATAAAGCAACACTCTTGAGCTAGGCTCCCCCATTCACCTCTACGTTCCCCATGCTGTATCCGCTCTCTTACAAGTTCATAAGACACAGCATCTCTCCACATGGAGAGAGATCACCTATGAGCAGGCCTATTAACCAATCCCTCCTTTATCATTAAATTGATAACTGAGATCATTCCTATCTTTGGTATTCCTTTATGGATTGAGTCAGACCAAGGAACTCATTGTACAGCAGAGATAAACAACTTGCTTGCAAAAACTTTGGGGTACTCAAAATTGCATATCCCATACCATCCACAATCCTCAGGACAAGTGGAACATAAAAGTCTGGACATTAAAGGGACTTTGGGAAAAGCCTGTCAAGAAACTGGACTTAAGTGGCCAAAAGTATTACATCCGGCCCTTATATAAATTCAGAATACATGGATTAACCACTTTTGAAATAGCGTTTGGACACCCTATGCCTGGTGGCACCACTAAACCTTCCATTCCTGGTTAAATGAAACTATGGGGATTTACATGAACAATTTGATGCTAAGCTACATTCAGGCACTAATATACTTGAAGCATATCATCAATTGCTAAAAAAAAGGCATAGCCTCCACCAACAACTGACAAGCCTCGCTGACCCTTTTGACCAGGAGATCATGTGTACATCACAGTTTTTAGAAGAATGCACACACTGTCACCTCGCTGGGAAGGCCCATATTAAGTAGTACTGACCACCTATACTGCCATCAGAATAAAGGAAAAATCCTCCTGGGTCCACATAAGTCACACCAAGCTAGATCCTGATCGTGCTCTCAAGAAAATTAGAAAATTACCCCTCGAGGCAACCTTAAAGTAAACATTTCCAGGACCAATTCCCAGACCCCACAAGTAGACAGTATTTCTTCGAAGTAGACAGTTTTTCCCAAGAACATGGATCAAGAAATTCTATTTCCACCTGTTTTCTCCCCGCTTTTAGATCTCCCTACTACTCTTCCTCAGAAAAAAACAAAAAGCAAACCAACAAAAAACACAGCCTCTTTTTTTTCACTGACAAAGGCCCTTTCCCTAGTCTGTTGACAGACTGCTAAAAAGTTGATTGGAAACTATCTTCGTCTATCCTATTCTCCCCCGGATCCTCCATTACGGACCTTTTCCAAACTATGCCTTGCTCTTGTTAACTCTTACTGTTTTTCCAACAGGTCAGGCACAGACCCAGCACCGCTTTGTACCAGTCTTTCAACCCCTGGCTAATATAACTAATCAATCTGACTGTTAATTATAACAACATCTGGGGAATCTGGCCTTCTGGGTCCTTGAGTGGGGCCTTTTGACTGAATCCAAATTTTACAGAACAAAATCTTTTTATTTTTATTAATACAGTTTTGTTTGTCTTTTATTATTTTATTTTAAAATGAACATATTTAAAATACCAAAAAATAAAATGTTTCAACTAAATAATCCTCCCAGATTGACCGGCACAATTAGA
>CAUYSK010123301.1:0-15919 GCA_963575035.1 Avahi laniger | reverse complement strand
AAATGATGTTGGTATTTTAATAGGGATTGCATTGAATCTGTAGATCACTTTGGGTAGTATAGACATTTTAACAATGTTGATTCTGCCAACCCATGAGCATGGTATGGTTTTCCACCTGTTTACATCCTCTGCTATTTCCTTCCTCAATGTTTCATAGTTCTCCCTGTAGAGGTCTTTTACCTCCTTAGTTAAACATATTCCTAGATACTTTATTTTCTTCGTTGCTATTGTGAAGGGAATTGAGTCTTTGATTTGGTTCTCGATATAACTGCTATTGGCATATATGAAAGCCTCTGATTTGTGTGTATTGGTTTTATACCCTGAGACTTTACTGAATTCATTTATCAATTCCAGGAGCCTCTTTGTTGAATCCATGGGGTTTTCTAGATATAATATCAGTTCATCAGCAAATAGTGAGAGTTTGATCTCTTCTGTTCCCATTTGTATACCTTTAATTCCACTCTCCTGCCTGACTGCTCTGGTCAGGACTTCCAGCACTACGTTGAATAGAAGTGGAGATAGTGGGCAACCTTGTCTGGTTCCAGTTCTAAGTGGGAATGCTTTCAATTTTCCTGGATTCAGTACGATATTGCTGCTTTTCCTTATCCATAAATGCCTAATGATTCAGTAATATTTCCAAAGAAATGATATTCAGTGATGGATATAAAGATTGAAATGAGCTACCATTACAACAAATGAGAGAGTATTCAGGTATCCCCAAGGAAGTTTTATGGCAATTAAACCTATTCTTGGCATCTTGTTAGTAAGAATAGTTAAACTCATATTAAGAAGTTGATTTTTTGATGAGAGATATGTGAGAACAAGGAATAAAACTTCAACTAAGAACACTTATAAAATGAAATAATAGCTACACAAATAGCTAGTTGAAGTGAGTCTCTTCAAGAACAGAAACTCTTATTTGTCTTTGATAACCCGGTGTCTAACACAAGGTCTGACAGGGAGTAAATATTCAATAGAAATTTGATGAATGCATCTTGTTGTCATTTGCTGGGAAATTTTATATCCATTGTTCTAAGTTGTCTTATGTAACTATTATATCCTTAAGCTACATGTTTTGTTTTACAAGAAACTTGGTTTTAATTATTAATATATTCATAGTAATAATTGCCAACATAATCAAGCATGTTATTATACATGATCTACATGGCCTAAACAAAGGCAGTAGATATCTCAGCAAATGATTCGAATATAACTTTATACGTGGGGCCCCTGCTGTGTGTAATGATGCTGTTGTTTAGTGATCTTTAAATAAATAATGACCTTTGCTTGGAGTCTGAGTTCCCACTGGTATAAAAATAAATGAATTCTTTATTATTTTCAGAAAAGTTTGGTTGAGAAAGGGAAAAGAGTAAGAGAGGTAATGATCTAAAAAAGAGTCAAATATTTCATGTGCTACCTCTTTAAATGACCCCCCCTTCCCCATTTGGGAATTAAAACCTACATCACTGCCAAGGACAGCAATCAGAGAGGCAACGGAGTGTCCTTTGTTTCACAAAAGGTGGCCCAACTGAATTGTCTGGGAGGTCATGAGATTGTCCTGAGATTGTCTTTGCAGGAGATGGGATGGATCAGAACCATCAGCTGTAGTTAAACAGCAAAAACCCTCCCTTTAAAAGCTCTATATTTCTGCTTATAGTTAGGATGATGGCACTTTAAGATGAGAATCTCCATCCTTCTTATTTGCCAGCATATTAATAAACTTCCTTTCCCTTCTCCTCAAACGACTTGTCCTTGTTCTTCTGATGTGGTTTCAGGGACAAGTGCTGAATTTTCAACTTTCAGTAACAAAAGTATATTACACTATGAAAATGAAGAGAGAATGAAAGTTTGTGGTTGACAGTGTCCATCAAGATAAAGGGATGTGTCTAGGTGGTGTGTCAAAGGACTGATTCTTTGAGAAGTCTTTGGGTTCAGATTGATAATTCTTTTTCATACTATATTTAACCTTTGATTCAACATTTCAGTATAGTCCTATGTCTGGGTCTCATTTATATATGAACATAAGATGCTATTAATATTTCTTGAGAAAAGCATGTTTTCATGGAAGCGAAATGCTCAGTCCAAACCATAAGCACCACTGAATTTGAGGGCTGTTAGGAATTATTATTCCTGGGTGTATGTTTCACCCAGAGAAACCAGTCAAGATCTTTTAAGCTTTCAAGGTACAAAGAAAGCACTTGGATTGCAACAACAATCTTGCTATTCTTACATTAGTAAAGTGGACCAGAGATAAAAATAAGAATGCCTAGTGACTTCATACTTATTTGGGTCCTTCTAGTAAATCCATGTCAAAACTCAAATTAAATGCTAGTTTAAGTCTATTTCCCTTTCACAAAGATTGATTTATCTTCTCACATATTCAAGAAAATCATTATTTCTAGTTATCCTTGCAAAAGAATTCCATTTTTGGTAAAATAAATAAATAAATAAACAGGTGTTCTATAAATAATTATTGAGTAATTGCAAGAATGAACTAAAAGAGAACTACTTTTTAATTTTGAAAGCATCAAATCTAATACAGCAAAATGAAATTGAAAATAGATATTAGTTCAATACATACATCTTAGCATGGATGTAAAATGTGGTTTAGATGTATTAGTTAATGGCGGTTGTGAAAACTTTCTTTGAGTTTACCCAGTTTTCATGATTTTCTTAAGTTTTTATGTAAAAGAAGTTAGTAAACTAACCAAATACCTTTTTGTCTTGGTATCTCTGAAAAATTAACTTTAAGAAATCTAACTCTTATCAGTAGAATTTTGCTGAGATTAGGAATATTCATTCTGAAGAACTTCTAGTAGCCAAAAATATTCTTTGTTAGAGCAAATGGTCTAGGAGTCCCTCAGTAATAGTAATATCCAACTTTTAAAAAGGGTAGAAGATACGGAAAACTCCAGAATTCTAATTTTTCTAACAGAATTTAATTAAAAGCGAAATGAAAATGAATTAAATTATTTAGTTTAGCAGAGTAGAACAAAGGAGAATTTTTCCTCCAAGTTATTGGTCTTACAACTGAGTGACAGCATGGTAATTTAAGTTACCAACAGACTATTCATAGAAACAACCTTTTAAAACCTTTCATTTATGTAAATGATCCATGCCACATTTATTATTTAGTAACAAGGTTTTTGAAGAAGAGAAAAATGATAATTTGAACATAATTCTTATATTCAATATGATAACCACCTTGGCCAAGTGGCTCGTTGGTCTAGGGGTATGATTCTCGCTTCGGGTGCGAGAGGTCCCGGGTTCAAATCCCGGACGAGCCCGGTTCATTTTCGCTCAATAAGATTTGAAGAATAGCAGAAACCCTTTTCCAAGCTATTCGTGCCCAGAAAGATGTGCTTTCGTCACGTAAACAATGGAATTATCTTCGAAGCAGCCGGGCGCTTAATTCCAGGCCTTGATTGTGGGCAGACCGCAGGAGCGTTGAAGCGGCTGCAATAGCGCTCTTCCAATCCTTCTGTTGCTTTTGTGTCAAATGCCAAGGAAAGCCTTGGGCAGCGTGTGTGTGCTCCCATGCTTTCGTGCGTGCGTGCGTGCGTGCGTCCTTTCGTGCGTGCCTGTGCCTGTTTGGCTGCGTGCAAGAGGGGAAACGTGAGTTGTAGTCATCCGGTTATATTCCTTCCTCTCATACGGAGGAGGGTTTTGATCTTTACTTTTAACTCCAGCTTCAGTGATCGTTTCTCAGACTCAGCGTTTACTACCCCTACAACACCGGAAAGTAAAAGTCACCCAGGGGCTGCTGTTGTCTCTGCTCCCGCTGCGGTCGACTGTTCGGATGTGAGATCCCTGCCTCTCTCGTCCTGTGTTTCGTCACAGACCTGCCTTCCCTGGTTGGACTTCATTCCTTTGTTCATTCAGCGAATGAACAGTCAGTCAATGAATACTGCGTGTCTACCCCAGTGCTGAATGCCAGGGAGACGGTGATGGATAAGAGAAAAAAATGGTTTTATTTCTATGGAACTTAATATTACAAGTTATTTAGTAACTGTACTAAACAGTTACAATTATCATGCATTCTAAGCATGGGATTCCCATGGAAGTATATAGCACCAGAGCTGATTTATAGACTGCTGGGAATATTGCTGGTGAAGGTTCCTCTAAGCCGCGAGAGAGATCATGAAGAGCAATCATTAACATTGGAAGCTCACGGGCTTTCGCACCTCAGGCTCTGGAAATTTGAGGGTACTTTCTTCTCTGCCCCAGGAAATGCTTTCAATTCAGAGTTGTTGAAAAAGCCCAAGAGAAGTAACACTGAAACTTGAAAGAGGAAAAAGAATGGAGAGAAAGATATCATTCCAGTTATTTTGCTCGTGCTAACTAAATTAAAATATTTCCTTGTTTGATTTTGTGGCCGAAATTGAAAATAAACACCCCATCCATCACGCACAATTTCTTTCTTGCTTCATGGGCGCTACAGGGGCTCGCTTGGGTTGCTCATCTTGGTATTCTGAAAGAGTGTGTGAACGGAAAAGTATACTTTTCCTTTGTATGACCAATTTACTGATCCCTCATGTCACTGATTCTGAGGCTGTAATCAATGCCAGGGTGAGGCTTTGGATGCATGGTGTTGATTCTAGTCTTCTATCTCTTGTAGCTACCTTCTTCCTACAATGTTGCTGGGTCCAGTTTCTATTTCATGACTTCTTCATCCTCAAAAGCAGATATAGTAGGAAGAGAGAAGTAGAGGGTATTTCTTTCTCTTATGGGCATAAGCTGGAGGTTTTACATATACTTTCTCTCTTATGTCCTTATTTAGAAATTGGTCACATGACCACACTTACTGTTAAAGAAGTTGTGCATTGCATCTTTTCATGGGTGGCTTGAGCTCAGCTAAATTTCCATTTCTTGGAAGAGAAAAATAATAATGGACATCTAGCTCTCTCTGCCATAGCATGATAATTTGGAGATAAGCTGGTAAAAACAAAAACAGCACAGACAAAAGCCAACCGGCTGAAAATGTTTGTCTCTGCTAAGGAGTAATAGGAGGAAGAGGACAACTGTTGTGCATACACATATTTTTTGAAGTCATTGAGTCTTTAAAAAATGTATGGTTAACTGTGATCAAAATTTTTAATTAAAAAATAAGCTTTAAACTGAATTATGGATAAATAATTCAACCACGCTAAAGTGAGAAAGGGAAAGAGCAGTCCATTAGGGAAAAATAACCTGTTAGAAGAGAGAGAAACTGGATCCTTCCTGATTAAAAAAAAAAAATCCGAATGGGACTGAGCGTGGAAAGCAAGGTGGAGGAGAGTGGGTTGAGTTGGGGTTGAAGATTTAGGCAGGTCAATGCAGCAAACACTGCAATATAAGGGCTCTTCAAAGGAAAAATAAAAGGATGAATTTTTATGACTCTTGAATTCACAGAAACAAGCAAAGAGTGGTCTTCACTCAAAATGTTAGTGCAACTTAAGGCAAAGTGTCCAGACACTGAGAATGTGAAAATACAGCAGGAGTCCATTCCTGCAGAATTTCCCCCATGTTCCCTGTTCTTCAACCTGTGAATGATGCTTGGGCTTCAGAAGAGAAATCTTTGTGACCACCTTCCATTTTCAGGTTTAAGGATGTTCCTTGATTAGCCACTAACATGCCTCAGGACCCAAGTCTCCAGCCACAGTGATTCCTCACCACCCTTCTAGACACTGCCGCCTTTTCGCCTTTGCTCAGCCTCTTTCCTCAGCCTGGGACACCCTCTCTGGGCCACTTGTAGAAAACTCTCTCTTCAAGATTTAATTTCAATATTACCTTCTTTCCCCAGGCATTTATGATTTACTCTGATTAGTCAGAATTAATTCCTACTCACGTTCATTCAACCAAAACCAAAATAACAACAACAAAAAAGTACCTGAAATAGCTTTCCCCCCTTCCTTACCGCCCCCCCATCATTTTCTCACTAGGGGTGTTTGTTTTTAAACATTTTTATCAACGCATCCTTTGGAAAATCAAACGAAAGTTAGGCAACCTCATCTCTAGAAAACCACCCTAAGCAACGCACAAGTAATTGGAGGGAAATCAGAATTCATGGTTCCTCGTCGAATGTCGGTGACACAGGATAAGAGCCCTACAAATTAAGAATTCTTCTCTGTACAAATATACCCCACAGTATTGAAGAAGAGGCAATAATACTAAGTAGAAATTGAGCATTGCCCTGCTCAGATCCATCGTCCAGTTTTCCAGACTGTTTTATTAACCACGAATCAGGAATCTGGATTCACCAGCACCCCTGAGGCCGACCCCAGTGGGATCTGTTCTGGGAACCCCTGTCTCTTGTGGGCTCCAGGATGCGCTCTCCAGACGCGGTGAGAGGACAGGAGAGCTGCCCCGGCTCCACTCACTGCCAGAGGCTGAAGGCGAACTCCTGCCTGTGCCCGGTCGGGCCGGCCACGCCCACCGCCGGCCGCCAGACTGCGGAGACAGAGAAAGGACGAGACCGCCCAGGCACCTATGTCTCTATCGCATCTCAAACTCTTGTATGAGTCCCGCGAAAGCTAAGCCCGTTTTTCCCCCCTCGCAGTTTTTCCATTCCAGTTTCTTGTGTATTCGTGTAAAAACGACCCATTTCCACGTCTCCCAGACATCTGCGACGCATATTCTAAATGTTTTCGGAAGACTGCCCTTGGCTCCCCAGTCTAAACTCTGAAATATAGAACCCAGAAAAGGTTGCGCGCCACGACGAGGTGGCCGAGTGGTTAAGGCGATGGACTGCTAATCCATTGTGCTCTGCACGCGTGGGTTCGAATCCCACCCTCATCGGGTAGCGCCTTTTAGCTACTGAAAACAGTAGCACCCAATTCTAGCTGGTGTGTTCCCCTAATTCCTTTCAATTATCTTAGAATTCAGACTCCTCAATCTGGCGAGGAGAAAACCGTTCTCCTAATTTGCTGTGTTTCCTGTTCCCCTAAGGATTAGGCTGGTATTCTTGGGTTTTTCACCTTTATGGTTGATTGGGTACTGATTGTCAGCATTTGCGTGACCAATTTGATGAAGTTCCTTCTGGTAGCCTTCCTACCTGAGGACTGAAAGAAGCCTTAGAGACTGAGGAAGGGGGAAGCGGGGGAGAAAGGCAGAGAGATGAACCTGACCAAAAGGGGGAAGAAACTGGGGTCTGGTTGTTCCAGTCCCTTCTGTTAGAAACCATTACTGTGAGCAGTAAAATAAATTCATCAAAAAGATAAGGTAACAAAAAACAGGACAAACACAACAAGGCAGAAATTCAATTACTTGGATTCTCAAGAACACATGGAGGGACTGAAATTGAAGAAACGCATAGCGCTGAAGAGACAGCCACAAGAGTTTGTTGTTCTTTTTTTTAAATTAAGAAATTCTAAATTATTTTCAAGTAACAATCACACAAATTAAAAAAATTACTTTTGTAGTGGTCTTTTCTAGGGCTTGGCTATATTCATGCATCCTTTACTTGCCCTCATAACAACGTCGCAGAAATAAAAACTCACCTTCTGATTAACATTTCCTCATAAACATTTTTAAACTCAGTCTTCCTCATGATCATTTTAATAGCTGCATTATAGTCAAAAGAGTTCACATAACATAATCTACTTAAACAATTCTTCTGTCATTGAAATTTGTTTTCTTTTGGGAGAATGAATGATTCAAAGGATTGTTTGCTGCAGAAATAGGTCAAAGGCTTTGAACGTCTTATGGTTGTTGTTAGTAATTTAGTCAATTCTATTTCAGCTAATGTTTCTCTTTACAGTGCAATCACCAGCGTAGGAGGGACCCACTTTCCCCACAGACACCTGACATGCTGAAATTACAATTCTTTATATAGTGTATATAAAATAAAACATGTTAGGCATTCATACATATTTTGGATATATCCAGTAAGTGGAATGGCCAGAATTTTCCCAAATTTTGTTCTTTCATTATGATTTTATTTGCTGTAAATCTATCAGTCCTTAGAATTATTTACCGCCAGTATTTTTTCTGTTAATTTTCAAGTACGTTATGAAAATAACTTAATCATAGAAATTTGAAAAATTCCTGAAACTTATATTAGTATAAACATAGCCACATATCCACCTCAGAACTTCCATTTTATCACATTTTTGAAAATTCTTGTTCTACGAAACAGTGTTTTTATAATTTTTAAACTTTTTTGTGAAAATTATCACCCATACAGAAAACTACATAAAACGTATATGCCAACTTAAATAATTATAAAGCAAGCACCTGCATAATTGTGATAAAAGTCAAGAAATAGAACATGGCAAGTGTATAATAAGTGTCCCCTCCCAAACACTGTCCTCTCTTCTATTCAAAGGTAACTACCAACCTGACTTTTATTACTTCCTTGCATTTTAAAAATTATTTTATCAACAATTGTTTCATTCTTAAACACTATTGTTTACCTATGTCTGAACTTTATATAAATAGAATCATATATACAATATTTATTTTTTCTACCTTTTCTTAATAATATTCTATACTTTTTATTCTTTTTGCTGTAGAAGTAGTTTATCTATTTCCACTTCTGTATGGTATGACATAATATAAACGTACTACAACTTATTTGTCCTTTGTATTCATTATTCATTGCTGTGTAACAAATTACCCTAAAACTTAGTTGTTTAAAACAATATCTTCCAATTTCTGTGTGTCTGGATTCTGGGAGTGGCTTAAGTGGGTTCTCTGGGCCAGGATCCCTTACAAAGCTGCAGCCAAGGTGCTGTCAAGAGCTTCAGTCATCGCAAGACTGTGGAAAAGGATCAGCTTTCATGATCACTGATGTGGTTGTTGGTAGAAAGTTAGACTGAGGATCTAAGTACTCGCCAACTGTTGCTAGAGACAACTTTCAGTTTCTTGCCATTTGAACTGTCCACAACACAGCTCACAACATAGCCACTTGTTTCATCAGAGCAAGCAAGCCAGAAGAGCCAGAGAGAGTATGAACAAGACAAAAGGCACAATCTTTTATAACCTAATTTTGGAAGTGACATTCCATCACTTTTGCTGTATTCTGTTCATTGAAGGTTATTACGTAGGTCCAGGCCACATTCAAGGGGATGTAATTACACAGGGGCATGACTAACAAGACCAGGACCATCTTAAAAGCTGCCTACCACATTTTTTATGTCAATGGATATTTGTTGCCCTTTATTACTAGGGTCATTCATGTACATTTCTTCTGATACATACGGGCATAAATTTCTTAGTCATAAATAAGACTTTAATTTTAGTAAAAAGACACCACTTTTTTCTAAAGTATTAACACTGGTTTATATCCCACCAAAAGTGAGAGGGCTTTTCTGTTGGCCCACATCCTCACCTCCACCATTGCATTGTCATTCTTTGTAATGTTAGCTATTTGGTTTATCACTATGTTTATTTGATTTTCTATGATGGAAATGTCCAACATACAAAAAAAAGATGGAAATGACAGTATAGAGCACCCATGAATTTCATGCTAGTCACCCAACTTCAAATAGTTACCAATATTTTATCAATAAAAAATGCTGACATCATATTATTCTTAAAAATATTTGTCTTGTATCTCTAACAAATAAGGACATTATGAATAATTACATCTAACATGATTAGCAATAATTTTTCAATATTATCTGAAACTCAGACTAGTTCAAATTTCCTCAATTGTTTCAAAATGTTTTTTACACCAACACCACCAAATGCTGATGAGGATGTGGATCAACAGAAACCCTCATTTATTGCTGGTAAGAATGCAAAGTGTTACAGCCACTTAGGAAGACAATGTGGCAGTTTCTTACAAAACTAAACTTACCCTTACCATATGATCTAGCAGTTGCACTCCTTGTTATTTACCTAAAGGAGTTAAAAACTTATGTCTACACAAAAACCTGCACAGGGATGTTTATAGCAGCTTTATTCATAAATGCCTAAACTTAGAAGCAACCAAAGTGTCCTTCAGTAGGTGAATGAATAAATAGTATGGTACGTCCAGAGAATGAAATATTATTTAGTGCTAAAAAAAAAGGAAATGAGCTATGAAGCCATGAAAAGACATGAAGGAAACTTAAGTGCATATTACTAAGTGAAAAAAAGCCAATCTGAAAAAATGTTATAGACTGTAAGACTCCAACTATATGACATTCTGGAAAAGGCAAACTTATGGAGACAAACCTATGGAGTAAAAACATCAGTGGTTGCCAGATGTTGGGGGAGCAGGTGGACCACAGAGGATTTTTAGGGCAATGAAAATATTTTGTATGATATTACAATGGTGGATACATGTCATTATACATTTGTCCAAGCCCATAGAATACACAATACCAAGAATGAACCTTAGTGTAAACTGGGAACTTTAGGTGATTATGATGTGATAATGCAGGTTCATAGGTTTTGACAAATGTACCACTTTGGGGGGGACTGTTGATAATGGGGGAGGCTGCATATGGGTGAAGGCAAGGGGAGTATGGAAAATCTCTGTATTTTCCTCTTAATTTTACTGTGAACCTAAAACTACTTTAAAAAAATAAATCCTTTAAAAATGCTTTTTATAGCGTAGTTTGTTCAAACTAATGTATCAATAAGATCCATACTTATAATTGATTTATATATCTCTTAGAACTGTTTTATTTAAAAGAAAGACATCCTCCTTAATTTTTCCTTTATGCTATTTATTTATTGATATAACTGGGTAATTGGTCCTGTAGGATTTTCTGCATTTTGGATTTGGCTGATTGCTAAGTCAACGTGTCAGAAACCTTATGATGTCATTGACCATGTTTATCAATACCATTGCTGTCTGAAAACTAGTAATTAAATCAAAGGCTCGATGAGATTTAAACATAGGTTTCTCTCTCTCTCTCTCTCTCTCTCTCTCTCTCTCTCTCTCTATGGGGCTCTGTGCCTCCAAGTCCATCCAGAAGAAACCACATAAAATATGAATGTCCCACTTTTATTGATGTTAAATTTGATCTAAGAGTTCACCCATTTATAGTCTAATCTATTCATTGCAAAGTTCTGGGACAACTTGTCACATAATATTTTTAGCATACGTGGTTAATTACATTATTGTCGTCTAGATCCGTTATTTCATCAAAAATTGCAACATGGTGAATTTCTAATTCCTTCTGCATTTAGCACTTGGAATCCTTCTAAGAAGAATAATTTTCTTTCATCAAATATCATGTTACTTCGTGATTCCCCCTTGTAGTCAACTTGTCCCCTTACTTCTGGCTCATGGCAACAGCTCATTGATTCCATAGTTTTGCCTTTTCTGAAATATCATATAAATGAAATCATATAATAATGTTAAAAAATCATGTTACTCTGAAATGCATTTTATATAGAAAAGGCAAGATGAATGCCTGACTCTTACTATTTTTTTGCTGATTTTCAGAATAATCTGGTGTCCTGGGACAGGTGTGGTGTCTGATGCCTGTAATCCTAGCACTCTGGAAGGCTGAAGCAGGAGGATTGCTTGAGCTCAGTAGTTCCAGACCAGCCTGAGCAAGAACGAGAGCCATTTCTACTAAAAAGAGAAAAAAAAGCTCAAAAGGATAATTTGGTGTCCTAGCAAAGAAATCTTTAAAGAGTCGTTTTTTTTTTAGTAGCTTTATACACTTAGAAATTTTAAACATTTTGTATGTTGTAGTATATCACAGTTATTGTTCTTTCTGTGATAAAACATACATACAAGAATTTGAATAAATTTTAAGTATACAGCTCAATGAATTATATCATTATACCTGTTTAACCAAGGCCAAACATTAGACCACTGCTTGCACCCCAAGAGCTGCTCTGTATCCCCTTCTAATCACTAATACTTCACTTCTCCACAGATGCAACATTTACTCTGACCCTAGCACCATATTGGTTTTTTCTATAATTAAATTTTATAGAAGTGGTTCTTAACAGTAACTAAGTCATGTGTATGGCATTGTACAATATTACGCTGGTAAGATAGATCCATGTAATTATAGTTCATTTCCATTGTTCTGTACTGTTCCATGGTTTGGACACCCACAACTTATTCATTCATTCTACCCTTGACTTTTTTTCAAGTTTTGGCTATTATAAAATACATTTTTAGAGATTTTTTAGACATCTTTTCATGCACATTTATGCTGTATGTATATGTGCAGGAGTTAAATGTTGATCCTGGGTTATGCATAATTTATTAGATAATTTTATTAGATAATCCAAAAAATTTTCATAGATATAATATTAGTGCACCTGCAGCATATATAAAGTTCCTGTTGCTTCAAATTTTCTCCAAAATTTGATATGGTCAGGCTATATAATTTTACTATTTTCCTGGGTGTTAATGGATCTAGATTGCTTATTTATTCTGTAAATACCTTATTACTAATACAGTTAAGTACCTTTTCATATTATTATTACACTTAGATATTTCATTTGTGAAATGCCTCTTTAAATCACTTGACCATTTATTGTTTCTCTCTTTTCTTATTGATGTGTAGTAGTCCTTTCTATATTTTGTCTACAAGCTGTTTGCTGATTATGTGTGTTATAAACACATCCTCCTACTTTGTAACTTGCCCTTTGAAGTTCATAACCTCTTAATGATAACTTGAGGAACAAAAAATTTTAGTTTTAATGAATCCAAATTTTATATATGTGTGTGTACTATGTATTATATATGTATACATGTGTTAGTATTTTGTGGGCTTTATTTTAAAAATCTTCTACTCCCTAGAAGTCATAAACATGTTTCACTTTAATAACATTTAGAGGCTATATTGTTCTATGTTTTACATTTAGAGCTACGATGTACCTAGAATTGATATTTATTTATAGTGGGGGGAAATTAATTGGAATATCTATGTGTCTATGTATCTAGCTAGATAGCTATCATCTACCTAGAGATAAATTCATTCATTTTGGTATTCAAATGACCAAGTGCCATTTGTTGAAAAGACCATCTTTTCCCTCTTTGCTCTGCAGAATCACCTTTACCATATACATATGTGTGGTGCTTTTCCGTTCTCTATTCTCTTCCACTTGTCTATTTATCCAATTTCATAATACCCCACATTCTTATTTATTATAGCTTTATGACATAAACTTTACAACATGAAACTTGACCTCTTATTTCCCTTCAACATTTGCTTGTTCTGTATTGTTTCTTTGTATTTCCACATACATTGTAGAATCATTTTGTAAATTTCTGCAAAAAGGAAAGCTGCTATGATTTTGGCTAACAGTGTCTGAATCCATAGATCAATTTGAATATAATAGATATCTTTAAAATATTGAGTTTATAATGTATATTATACCTTTTAATTATTTAGGTCTTTTCTAATTTATCTCAATATTTTATTATTTTTCTACATAGAAATTTGGCTCACATTTTACTAGGTATATTTTAGATATTTGTTGCTTTTTGTGTTATTATATATGGTATTATTTTGAGAAATTATTTTGTTTATTAGTACATTAAAATCCAATTCAGTTTTTATATCAGCCACAGAAAGCCTGATATTCATTCATCACATATATGTTGATACAAGGAGAAGGAGATCTGCTATCAGAAATGCTATATTAGGAAAAGTTAACCTCACATCAGATGATGCAGGATATGCATATGTGGACAAGACAATAGACCATGGGGAAAGCTCAGTCTGAATTAGGGACACTTTCTCATACCAACAATGCCAGGAGGAACATAATCCAAACATTTCACCACCAAACTATTCCACATAATTTTAGAGACATAAACAGTGATGTGGGGGAAGCTAAAACTGACATGGGCATTTGTATCTGAGGAAGAAAATATTGTACTGAAATCATTCTTTTACATATCTGTGAACATTTTGGACAGGAATAAATCATTAGCTAATTTCCAGCATTATGGAGTGAATGGGTGCTAGGGAGGGAAGATTTTTGCTACACAATGAGGGAACCCCCTTTGCTTTACACATCCAAGCTTTCTTCTGAGTGAATTTGTTGACACCATTACAGAGCAATCTCTTCACCTTAAAGACACAATAATCCAGTCACTTTAGGCAAAATTTCCTGTGATTTATATACGTTATGGCAGAAATAAAATTCAGTAGAAAGTCTTGATGAATACTCAATATTGAAAATATCATATGACATGAGCCTTATGCTTTAAGTAGCAGACTCTCATTACTGCTACAATATAAACACATAGCATCTTGTTTTATAGTGATTCCTATTCCCGAAAAGTCACTCCAAACTCCTTGTATCTTTAGCAGAACAAAAGCATAAGGAGTTTCTAGTCTCTGTCCCTTATGTCTATTCTTTTAAGTTATGACTGAGGTTTCTCCTGCTCAACCAGCATGGCTCTTTCATGAAGACAGAATCTATAGCAGTAGTTGTCAACCAAGGGTGATTTTGTCCCATCAAGGGACATTTGGCAATGTCTGGAGACAGTTTGGTTGTCACAACTGGAGAGGAGATGCTACTGGCATCTGGTGTTTAAAACTCGGGGATGCTATCAAACATCCTGCAATGAAAAAGACAGTCCCCCAAAACAAATAGTTTTCCATCCCAAAATGTCAATAGCGCCAAAGTTGAGACACCCTGATATATTGTGATAGATATTAATATATATTTTATATATCACACATACATACATTTATATAGAAGATACATCAAATGGCCACACTTTACTCTGTCTCTTAGGTCAATACCCAACTCTTTTGCTGACAGTGAAGACCCTTCATGCTTTTTACTTACCTTACTGCTCCTCAGAGTGAAGATTCAGTCTCTTTCATCTGTGTCATGTGAATTCCAATCTCCAACCCATTTCTTAGAATGTTTATGTAACCTACTGTGCTCCTCTTGCTTTGACTAAGTTACATTTTTTTTTCAAAGACTATGTCTAGATCTACCTCTTCTAGATAGACTATAAAGAAAAGTGATTATTTTCTTCTCTCAGCTCTGATAGGTGATGTATTCTCATGTACTCAGCTAATAAGACATCTGCCCAAGTGTACCTTCTTTTGGGTGATATTTCTCAAATTACCCCACTCACTTGGATACAATTGATATGTTTCCATCAAATATATGCAGAAATTTGTAGATCTCTTTTCCTAGCATATTGTATCACTGAATAATAATTTGTTCACAGTGTGGTATCTTCTGATAGCATGAGAACTCCTCAAGGAATTTTTTTTATTCAAACAGAAAATATGCTGTTATGGATTGAATGTTTGTGTCTCCCCTAAATTTATATGCTGAAATCCTAACCCCCAATATGATGGTATTAGGAAGTGGGGTCTTTGGGAAGTAATTAGGTCATGAGGGTGGAGCCCTCGTGAATGAGATTAGCCCTTATAAAAGAGACCCCAGAGAGTTCTCTTGCCTTCTTTCTGCCATGTGAAAATACAACCAGGAGATGACACTCTGCAGCCTGGAAGAGGGCCCTCACCAGAACCTGGCCATGCTGGCACCCTAATCTCAGGCTTCCAGTCTGCAGAAGTGAGAGAAATAAATTCCTGCTTTCATAAACCACCCAGACTATGGCATTTTGTTATAGCAGCCCAAACTGACTGCAACATATGCCAATCAATGTTAATTGTATATTTACACCCTGCAGTGCTCTCTTTCTTTTCTACTCATTCTTTACTACAGAGCTTTAAAGCAAACTATAGTGCAAGGTCCTTCCTAGTCTCCAAGACTAAGGCACCTCCTTTTAAGTTTTCAGAGCCTTGAATAGTTTATAGCATATATAAAAATTATAGTTAAATGTTCCCAATTATTTATTCAGTATCTGTCTTTCATAAAAGTGTGTGTTTTCCACAAAGCCTATTTGTCCACTCTGTAGTATGTCTATGACATCAAGATGGGTTCATAATGGACTTCTTAAGAACTATTAAATAAGAAAATTTCTTCCAGAATAGAATTTTTATATACTGGGTCTGGGTATAAAGGTACATGAGTCTGGGTCTGGGGTCTACTCAGGTTC
>CAUYSK010123300.1:0-69746 GCA_963575035.1 Avahi laniger | reverse complement strand
TATAGTTCTCCAAAAATACTCAGGTGGGTAATTTAGAGCCTTGAGAGTCTGCAGAACTCTAAAGAAGCATGCCTTGTGATCAGTTGAGAGCTCTTTCATCTGTGGAGAGCTCTTTTTTTTTGAGACAGAGTCTGGCTCTGTTGTCCTGGCTAGAGGGCCGTGGCGTCAGCCTAGCTCACAGCAACCTCAGACTCCTGGGCTCAAGCAATCCTCCTGCCTCAGCCTCCTGAGTAGCTGGGACTACAGGCATGTGCCACCATGCCCGGCTAATTTTTTCTGTATATATATTTTTAGTTGTCCAGATAATTTCTTTCTACTTTTTAGTAGAGACGGGTGTCTTGCTCTTGCTCAGGCTGGTCCCGAACTCCTGACCTTGAGTGATCCACCCACCTCGGCCTCCCAGAGTGCTAGGATTACAGGCGTGAGCCACCATGCCGGGCCTGTTGAGAGCTCTTAATGTTTATTGTTAAGGATGTTCCAGGAGATACTGAGTTGTCTTTATACAAATAAACAATGGAAATATTTCCCATGCTGCTTTTCTGCTTTTGGGTTGAGCCACTTTCAATTTGTGTGTGTGTGTGTGTGTGTGTGTGTGTCTCTCTCTCTCTCTCTCTTTCTCTCTCTCTCCCCCCCTCTCTTTCTCTCTGTCACTCCTTTTGCTAGTGGATTTGTGAAAACTTTTTTCAGCTGTTTGCAAGCTTTTTCCAGTGATGGAGATTAGACAATCATACACTCCAACGATAGCATAGCTACTTCTTCCTCCTTTAAAAACCTGGGTTTGAAGGGAAACACGTATGTCTTTGGGAGAGATAATTAACTGAGAGCCAGGAGACCTGTGTGCTAATATCAACTTTATCTTTTATGACTTTATAGTTTCGGATTATTATTTAACGTCTTTATGCTTTAGTTTTTGCATCTGGAAAAGTTCTACCCTCTTATAAGTTTAGTGTGAGAACAAACACCCGTCATATATGGAAGTGTGTTGCATTTTTCAGCAAGCTCTGAAAGAATGCATGGCAATATGCTTAGCTACAACTGACTAAAAGCCACTTGTATCCATTTCTCTTTGTGAGGATTAAAAAAAAATGAGATAAATGAAAACAGCCCAGTGCTTGGCTCATAGTGGGTGCCCAGTAAAATTGCAATTCTTAATGCTTCCCTTTCTCCATCTCTTCCTTCTTCACTCCCTTCTTGTCTTCCTTCTTTTATATCTTCTTACCTTAAGATGCTTTTACTTTGTTTTTGTTGATTTGTTTAGACTTGGTTGAACAATTTTCAGGAGCAAGACCTTATTTAATATTCTGGGATAATTATTTTTTTGTGATAATGCAAAGCCAGATATAGGACCATGTCAACATGCTTTAGGGGATATTTACGTTGATTATTCTAGAGAACAAACAAGCTAACAGCTCAACTATTACAGGCAAAAAGCAAAGTGAAGGCCCTAAATCCTTGAGAAGATTCTGAGTAGGGAAGCCCACGGTGGTCACAGCCACACTGATTAAAGGGTTGGTGGTTCGGATTTGACTTAAGCTGTTTTCCTGATAACTTAGTGCTGATGGAGACAAAAGGTTGTGTCAGACTTAAGCTTCCTCTTAAGAGGACTTTGGCTTGTCTCAATTTTCTAAAATGTCTGTATTCTCTCTCCCTTGACATTGCAGAGTAATTTGTAATTCTAATGTTATTACACATTCTCTCAAGTTTTTAAAATCAGGCATGTTGTTATTAGTAAGGAGAGATGTTTGGAGTACTCTCCAATAAATTAATCATCAAGATGTCCTAAATGGAGGCAACTTTGTGGATGTCTTGAATATCTGTATGCTTCAGAGCAGAATTTAAACTACAAAACGTAGGCCAGAGTTGATCTCTACAACCGCCACTCACAGAGCCCCAGTGATAGAGGCTTTGCTGTGTATCTGTGTATGTGTCTCTCGAGGCCCTCCATCCTCACCCACGCCCGCCTCAACACGAGAAAAAGTGTCAATCAACCTCAAGCCATGCTCAACTACACCTGTTTGCCTCATATGGATTATATGGCTTAAATTTTGTTTTGTCAAGAAAAGGAAGATTCTCTTATACAGAAAAGGATTTTACATTTTGTCAGTTTCAAACAAAAGATGGAATTCTTTCTTTAATATAAGAATAAATGATAGTGTAGAGAGTTGAGCCCTGTAAGTCCAACCAAGTCATTCGGCACTTTTCCCCCAGACCCCGGAGGAAGACAGTTTTCTACACAGGCAGATAATGAAGGGCTGACTGATGCGTGGCTAGGAACAGAGACTCCCAGAAGGCTCAGGGGAGCCTACCAGAGGCTGCTGGCCCGGCCAAGGGACTGTCTGCCTGAGCGGGTAGCCCCAGCCTGCTGCCGAGCTGCTCTAATCAATCTTCTTCCCTTCCTCCCACCCCCAGACATTTTTCTAGAGGTTGAGGAAAATACCTTCAGTGAAGCCCTGGAACTTTCAGGCACCCCGTTTCCATATTTTCCTGAGATGATTCCACAGGCAAGTGGAGACCATGTCATTGCACCAACCCCTGCAGGAGAGAATATCTTGAAAGTTGCTCGTGCGAATTGGGATCAAAAGTGTGAGGGCGGTGGTGGTGTTTAAATGAAATTTGGTTAGTTATAGGGAAAAACTGGCCAGATAAATGAGTCAATACCAGCATATATCTTTCCATTACAATTCAGGGACTTACAAATTGTGTTTCGTTCTTTTATTAACCAGTTAAATATGCACTGTCAGTTCATGGGAGCAGGCCACATAAACAAGCCTGAAAATGTGGCTTATCCATGATTTTTTGATGTCCAAAATTCATGGTTTTTTTTTTTTTTTATGCTCCTCTACTTGCACAAAAATCCAGTGCTTTGCTTATCTATTCATTTCCTAATGTGGTGTCTGGCACATGGCAGGAACACATGCCTAGTACATAATAAACAATGATTGGTAGCAATAATAACAATTATTATTATGGTTGAATTTTTATCTTTTCCCCCCTCACCCAGCATTTTCTTACTCATGTGAACCTCTGTTTCACAGGAAGAAAATTATCGCTGGAAATTTTTGATAAATAAACCTGAAGATGTGGCTTATTCATGTTTTCTACCACCCAAATTTCTAATGTACATGTTGTGTATATATATATATTTCTCTCTGAAAGCATTAGTTTTACCTACACAAAACATGTAGTGCCCGGTTTATTAGTTATTGTTGAATTTCCCATCTCTAACTCAGTGCCAGGCCCAGACTAGCAGATATAGATGTATATATCCATGATTTTTTGAAAAGGCTGTCATAGTTCACTCAAAGATAACATGAAAAATTAGTTTATTCATTGATTCTTCCCTTCATTTTGCATGCATTTTTTGAACACCTGCTGAGTATAGCTTATATACTAGTTACAATTTACAGCTCTTCTTGACTTTCATCAGTGATCTTTGCAGGCTAAATATGTACACATTTGATTCTGCTACAGTCTCCGGAATTCTGAGTTCTTATAATCCCTGTGTTAATTATGGACATTTAGGAAAGCATTTCAGTAACACTTGTTTTTAGAATCAATGATTCTCTTATTGTTAAAAATACTCAGTAGATTTGAGTTTGAAAATTACCTATTTTATGGTAGAGCTCTGGCAGTTGTACCTCCACCTTCTCTCTCTGGAAAAGGTGGTACTCAGCTTGTTCACAGACTGGTGGGATCATGTTGAACTGTCTTGCTACAGAATAGGCTTCCTAGGGAGAAATGAGATTGCAACTGAATGTATACTGATTGGAAATAGGCATCACTGTGATTTGTATGCATGCAAAATATCCCCTTTAGTGAAACCAGTACCAACCAGGAAACATGTAGGATGCCAAATAATAAGCAAAGTTGTGACCACCAATTTTACTAACAGCAATACCAAATATGGGAAATACTTATTATTCTTTGGGAGGATTTGGACTGAGTAAAGTCTAGAGCCAATTAGTCAAAGTATGAATTATGGACTATGATAAAGAAAATGTGGTTTTGACTGTTTTTAGTTTCCTAAAGAAATAAGACTTAGGCTAACATGTAAAAGTGATCTGTAATTATCATGTTATAAACAGTATAGTTATTAGTTAATACAATTTTTTAATAAGAAAACTAGACTCCTCTGTTGATATATCTCATTAGCTATAAAATTCACTTTACCCTCTTGCCATGAGAGAACATGCTAAAACATTATTCCGGTTAGGGACCTACACGCTCCCTGTTTTATTCTGAACCGATGAGCTCCAGCTCCAATATCCATCTCTACAATGATGAATTGATCATAGAATTCCAGTGTCACAGTGATTGTGAGGGAGGTTTGCAAAAGATTTTGCAATTTGTTCATGACATCTGCAAAACAATAACAAGGTGCTCAATAGTCATTTTAAAATAGAAATTAAATTACCATGATCTCCATAGCGCTCCACCTTGACGTGCCCCAGTACATTGCCATGCCTTGGTTTATCACATGTGTCATGGCTCGAACAATTTCTATGGAAGGCCAAACAGACAGCATTTTATGAGTTTCGCTACTTTTCAAAATTATATGTTTTTTCCCCCTCTCCCCAAAGCTTAGAAGTTTAATGCAATTATTTGTTTGATTAATATAATTACTTTGACATTGGTGACAACATACTAGTCGGACATGAAATATAGATGGTTTGGAGGCTGTTGGTACTTTTGAGTAAACTGACATTCCATTTTCAATTTGCAGCAACAATACTGAATGATACCATAATGACCACTTTAAGTTCTTCTTTTACTTTATCACTTGATGGTTCCTGGCATTATCAAGAATACATGATTAACCTCGTTCAGAACTTGGGCACGTGGCTCACTACAGTGAGAAGGAAGAGAAAGCATTTGCTTGGATTTTGTAGAATGTAAGGTCATTGAGGTGGAAGGCCTGTCTTTGCATGTTGGATTTGCAGAGCTGGCCCTCACTTATTGAGAGGCGACTCAATAACAATGTGTTTAGCAGAAAGACAAACATATTAAATGCTGAACAAACAGCTGAAACCACAGTGGCTCACAGCCTGCAATGACACACCCTGTCCTTGATCACGTTGAACAAAATTTTGTCCTAAGACACCCATGTAATTGATTTCCCTGGGCCTGCTCAGGGTCCCACCCAGTGTGCTCATCAGCCTCTTACAGCTTGATGTCACATTTCCTAAACAGGAAACCGAACCCCCTTCCCAGGGGATGGAGGCGAGCTAACCTTTGCACCAGCCAGACGTGATGCACAACCAGAGAGCAAGGAGAGCCTCAAGTTCAATTTAATGAAAATTCACAGACAGGGCTGGATTTCTGCTACAGAGCAGGTCGACTGAGCACCCAGGATGTCAGGTCATCTAACATTTTCAAGGTGTCACAGGCCTCAGTCTTCTCTGTGTCCCAGGAAAACCTGTCCGTTAAGTGTCCTTCAGAAGGACCAAAACTTTTCTCAAAGTAGAGTTGAGGTCGATGTATTCTTATTTTTATTTATCGTGAGCAGGCACTGTCTAAATTGATAGGGGACAGGATTTGGAATGAGATGGCCGAGGTTAGGGTCTTAGCTTGTTTTTTTGTTTGGCTTACATAAGCTATTTTAAATTGCCTTGATTTCTGTTTCGAACTGCTGTTCCCAACCCCTGGGATGCAGCCCAGTATGGTCTGTGGCCTGTTAGGAAAATAGGGCTGCACATCACCAGCCTGAATTACCCTCAAGGCCCCCCCAGGTACCCCCTCCTTGCTCCGCCTCCCCCCATTCGTGGAAAAATTGTCTTTCATGAGACTGGTCTCTGGTGCAAAAAGGTTAGGGACCCTGGGAAGATGAGATGCTTTCATTCACCATTGTTTGTTCAATAGAGGTACAATTTGGTTTATAAGCAAAATATTTTTCTTTCTTGGAGAAAGACTCCCAAATGTCAAATTATTACTCAGCAACTAAAACTATGAAGTTCGTTCTCTTTCTATAAAACAAATGTGATTTTTAAAAAGTTACAAGGAACTGTTTTTCTTCTCTTTTATTATACAAATGGAGATGGTGCCTTTGATAAACATTTCTGGAAGTTGAAGACAATTCTCTAAATCTCTACCCCAGATGTCTTCTCTACTTGGACATGCCACCGTTCACCACTTCCTTTCTCTTCACGCCTTTTCTTTCTGACCTGCGAGTCCATCTAATCAGCTGTGTTTCTTAGGTGTCTGCTGTGCTGGGTGCTGGAGATGCTGGGGTGAATCAAGCATGTTGGTAAACGCTGAAGAGGTGAACAGAGAATAAACTGAGCCCGGACCTTATCTCTGTCTCTGCAATCAAGTAAGATGAGCACAGAATACTTTCCGGTGGCTTGGCCATGTGGAGTTCCTCAAGGCTTTGACAAGGGTAATTCAGGCAGATGGAGGTTGTGCCTCCTCCTGTACATGCATTCGCTTATTCACCACACATGTATTAGAAGCTTAATATTTGCCAGGCACTGTGCCAGTTGCTGGGTTCATCTGTGAGGAAAGCAGACCCAAAGTTCCTAGACTCAGGGAGTTCAGAATTGAGTGGGGATGATGGAGAAGAAACAAGTGAATAATTACAAAATGTGAAGTGTTATGAAGAAAACAAATAGGAAGCTGAGATAGAAAGTGAAAAGGAAGACCTATTTAGTTAGAGTAAGGAAGGTCTCACTGAGGAGTAATGTTTAGGCATTAAAAAAAAAAAAAGAGCCAGCCATGTGAAGAACATCAGAAGAGCTTTATACACAAATGGCGCAGCATGTGCAAAGGCCCTGAGGGAGGACGGAGCTTAGTGAGTTCCAGCAATTGGGAGGAAGCCATTGTGGTGGAAGCCTAGTAAGGAAGGAGGGCAGGGGTACAAAATGAAGTTGGCAGAGGGTAAACCACATTATTTGTGAATTGTTCAAAGTTTAATGGATCTCCAGTAAGACTGACAGCTAAGAGAAAATAAAAAAAAGTTTAATGAGGTCATTAACTTTTTTTAGGTGAGGGAATGATAGGATATCATTTACATTTCAGAACACTCTCTCTGACTGTGCTGTGGAGAATCAGCAGTGAAGGGGGGGATTGAGGAGAGTGGAAAGGTCTTTAGGAAGGTATTGCAGTATTCCAGGCAGGAGACCAGGTGACCTGGAATGGGGTGGTGGTAGCAAAGATAGAAAGACATGGATAGATACAAAATATATAATATATTTTGGAGGTAGAATGCACAGTACTTCCAGATGAACTGAGCATGGCAAGTAAGGGAAAGGGAGGAGTCAAGGCTGTCTCCCACATACCTGGCCATTTACAGAGATGAGGGAAGATATTTTTGAGGGAAGGAAAATCATGTTCTTCTCTGGACATGCAAAAAATGGAGATGCATGTGGGTTACTAAAGGGGAGATGCTGAATTGATGTAGTTGGATAAATGACACAGTGAGTGATCTGGGCTGGAGGTGGTGTATTTATTAATTACCAGTCTGTTGATTATATTTAAATTCATGAAAATGGATGAGCCTATGTAAGAAAAGTCTATAGAGAGAAAAGAGAAAAGGTTCTAATTGCTAGCACAGGATTGGAGAGGGGACCCCGTTCAGGGTGCTGGGTGGCCAGTGGCAGGAAGCCGGTGGGGAGGGATGTGTCGGAACCAAGAGCAGAGGGTGCTTCAAGAAGGAGCTGCGCCCACCGGGTGGACACTGTGAACATTCATGCCAGAGGGGCACGAAATGGTCTCCACTGGATCTGGCCACATGTAGGGAGGGCACTGCAGACCCTGAGAAGAGCAGTTTCAGTGTTGGTGGTGTGAAGGAACCAAGGCCAGGCTGGAGCCAGAGGAGGATTGGGAGGTGGGGGGGGGCTTTAGAGACAACCTGGGTAGGTGACTCTTTCAACAAGTTTGGAAGTGAATGGAGCAGAGAAATAGGACAGTGGCTGAAGGGGATTCAGGACCAAAGGAGAGTTTTAATTTAAAGATGGCAGATGTAAGGGTAATGTTATTGGGAATGATCTAGAAAGAGAGTAATTGATGATACAGCCTAGGGGGTTGGGAAGGAAGGGGGAAAGAGACTTGATAAACTGAGATAGGGTGGGGAGACACCTGGGGCAGGAAGGACACTTCTATCGAGATGGTGGGACCAGATGGGTTTGTAGAACTCATCTTGGAAGGACACGGGAGCTCAGGTTTGATGAACTCTAGTCTCAATAAACTATGACTCAAGTGACAAAGAGCTGGGTGTGAGAAGTGAGGAGAGCCTCTGCAAGACACGCCAGTGCCCCAGGTCCTTTAGTTGCTGGTAAACAAATGATTGGAGATAAGCGCTTGGCAGAACAGAGAAAGGAGAACTCCAGGATTCCTGTCCTCGGAGGAGGCTGCAACCCCAAACGCAGGGAGAAAATGCAGGAGAACTGAGAGGCCACAGCTGGAGATTCATGTTGCCACAAATTAAAATTTAATTCATATTAAATTAGTTTTTTTAATGTCAGAGAAAAATTCCTTCAAATAACCATATTGATGGCTGAGGTGGGTTTTCACATGATTCCAATATGCAGGGACACTAGAGGGCAGCATTGTTAAAAGAAAAAAGTCACTGAACTCGATGCTATTGTTTTACGTGCGGATCACGGGCATGCGCTTCAAAGCATCCTAGGCACAGCAAGGATTCTGAGTGGGGAAAACGGCATTAGAAAGATCATTTAGTGCATTGCATTCACCTGCCTCTGGGAAAGGACACTCAGACAAATGTGATTGAATCTGATGACCCAGGAGTGTGACTGCCCCGCCCGCACTCCTTCCCTAATTTTTCAGACACCTCGGCCCCAGTGGTTCTCATCCCTGACCGCACGTTAGAAACACCTGGAGGGGCTTTAAAAACTACCCATGTCTGGGTTCCGCTGAAGATCTATTATATCAGAATCTCTGCGGGTGAGGCCCCAGCATCGATGATATTTTAAAAACTCATCTTAGATGATTCTAGTGTGCAACCAGGGTTAGAACCAACACGCTTGTCTACGCCAATGGTCTCGAAGTGTAGACCCCGAAACAGCAGCATCAGCAGCACCCGGGAACTTGTTACAAGTGCACATCCTTGGGCCTCATCCCAGATCTAGTAAATTACACATTCTGGGAGTGGGCAGCCCAGCAGCTGGTTTTAAGCAGTCCTCCAAGCAATGCTGGCGCGCACTGACGTTTGAGAGCCACTGCTTTCTACCGTTCCCAAGTTAGCCATTTCAGTGGGTACAAACTTCCTCCCTCATTTCCTCTTCTGCTCTTTCATCTGTCTAATCGAAATGCTTCATACTCTAATCTTCACTTTAGTTATTTGTCTTACTACCTACGCAAATACATAGTTGCTATGATACGCACGTGCGTGCACGCAGGCGCACACTTTGGTATACATCAGAAGAATCACTAGGGAATTTGATAAAAATACAGAGGTCCAGGTCCTAGCCTCCTTCAATGAGCCAGGGCTTTTGTATTTTTTATTAGCTCTCCAATCACAAAGTTTGAGAAAAACTGTCTAAACCGTCAAAAGACTTTGTTTATCCTCCCTCTGTGCTGCTTTCCAGGTTGAAATGATCATTGTTCTCGCAGCGGGCGCTGCCTCCCCAGGGCCCACAGGCCACGGGCAGCTGGTTCGCTTATTCCCTCAGCCTCAGCACGCAGAGGGTTCTCCATCAACGCTGCACGGCACTGTTGCTTCTTGGAGCATTTTATTCCCATCTATAAAGTGACGGTGATACTGATCTTGCGGAATTCTTTCAAAGGTTGATATGGGATAATGCGTGTAGACTGATTCGTGAATCTGAAAGAGTAACACAAACTGAGTAACAAGTAATCAGAATGTGGCCCTGGTTGTTTCTTTTTAAATAGGCCCAGCTTCTAACATTTTAGTGACATTTTTCTTTCAGTAATGTAGGTCATTTATATTTTAAAATATGCGTTTTATGCCAAAGGAATTAATACAACTATTTCTTTGAGTGAAAAAAATTTTTGTTGATAAATATTTAAATTTTTTTAATTGGACCTCATGTCAAAAAATGATAGCTCACACTAAACCCTTTTTCATGGGAAATGTTCCCTAGAACTTTGAAGGCTATAAGCAAATAGTTACCCTGCATGAACAATAAACCACTACAAAATAAAACACTAGAAATTAGTGTTTTGATCAAATAAAATTAATCTGTTTACAGAGAAAAAATGATATAACCAAAAAAACTTTAGAGACAGTTTAATGCAATTTCCTCTTACTGTAGATTAGGAATTGTTTTAAGACATAATTAAAAGCTTGTATATTATTAAGAATTATAAATATTTCAAATATGTTTGCAAAGTGCTGAAAATGAACACACAAAATAATTGTATTATGTAGTGGAATTATTTGTAATTTTATTCTAAATTTTCTGAGTTTCCTATAAATATGTGTTATTATACTTTTATAACATAAAAAAGAAAGATTACGAAGCAAAGGCACCACTTTAAACACTAACATGTTACAGGTTTAACCAAATTAAATTGCTGTTTTTAGAGGCCAAAAATGGTTGAATATTGGCAATGTCATAGAGTTCAACCTAACTGATATCAGATCCTTTCTTTTTTTTATTTTTGAGGAGGCAAGGGTCAGGGAGAAGGCTGGGACACTGGTATAATACAGGAACTTGGTTTCATCAAAGGAGTTGCTGTAAACACTAACAAAAGATAAGTCTACACCTGGGCATGATATTTACTTCAAGCCACCTGTTTGTTATTTATCTACTTCCATTTTATTTACTTATTTAACTTCAGAAGGTCGTGGTGGTGGTGGTTTGTAATTGTGTCTCTGTGCAGAGAGGTTTCCTCTTGTATCTGTATCAGTCTTTCATCTCTGGGCTGTGGAGAATTCTCTCTCAGTGCTCAGCTTAGTGCCTGGAGGCAGAAGACTATCATGTCTCACAGAACTGGAAAACTTATACCCGTAAATGAAGTGATGACATGTTTAGTATGGACCACGAGTCACAGGCCTTAAAAGTTAGCTGACTGAGGAGAACCTGGCTCCATTGTCTTACAGAGCACGCACCAGGATTCAGTAGACATTTGGGTTTTTTCCCTGTCACTGACTTTGGACACATCTTCTGACATTGCTGGATCTCAATTTCTTCAATGCAAATGAGCAGGCTGATATTAACTGAGCAGGTTACAATAACTGCTTAGGTGGGTAATATTTTAACCCCAAGGTTATTGGTGAAGAATCTGGGACTCAGAAAGATAAAGACACGGGACAAGGTCTCAGCAGATAGTGTGTAAGGCCACATCCAGCTTTGAAGCTCTGTGATTGATCATTTTGGGAGACTTTGTGTATAGTACATTGAGGGAGAAGGTGGTTGGTTTAGAGATAGAAAAATACCAGGACATTTACTTAATTGACCCCATTGTGTATTTGTGAACACATGATGTCTTGTATTTGTTTATATGTATCCATCCCTTTGCATTTAAGATGCTTATGGCTATAGTTCATAATATGTATAAATGACTTGGGAAATATGAACTATCTTTTGCTTCCTTGAAGAAAAGCCTCAAATCTTATGACTTTTTAAAAACAGAGCCAAAAAAGGGCTTATGTCTGCATCTGACCTGTCAAAGCTTAAAGAGTGGTCTTCACAAGACAGTTAACAGAGAATAGACTTTTTGGATCAGGACATTGGCCAAAATGATTTGGAATCAGAACAGAACAGATTTAAGAGACTAGAAAGGAATTCAGGTACTGAGTCAAGTCAGTGAAACCTCTCCTATCTGGAGAAGTTGAACCTGTTTAAAATTTTGACCCAAGAATGCAGCTTTATATCTGCAAGGGCCATGCACAGTTCTCCACTCTGCAGCTACTTTGAAAGAAAGACCCTCATAAAGAGCACGTGGTCCTTAATCTCTCTGTTCTGTCACATGCTGGTTTTTCCTTAACCCTAGACAGTTTGAAGTGAGCCTTTGATAGTGCCCAAATGTGATTTCTGAAACTTATTCTGAAATGTGAAATAAGTTATTGAAATGGGACCTTTTTAGTCTCACTTTTCACAAAAGTCCAAAGACCCTGAACGAAAAAAAAGTTGTTGTTAAGTACTCCTAAGTTCCAAAGTGAAGTTCTAGACCGCCTATGTAGGACACCATAGTGAAAAAAGTTTGGCCATCTTTAGCCAACACCCACCTTGAAAGACTAAATAAGTGGAAAAAAACTTTTAGAACTGATAAACAAATTCAGTAAAGTTACAAGATCCAAAATCAACATATAAAAATCAGTAGTATGTCTATACACCAATAACAAACTAAAAAAGAAATAAAGAAGCAATTCCATTTACAATAGCCACAAAAAATAAAATTCCTAGGAATACATTTAACTAAGGAGGTAAAAGATCTGTACAATGAAAATTATAAAACTTATGAAAGAAATTGAAGAGGACATACACACAAAAAAATAGACATTCCATGATCATGGATTGGAAAAATTATTATTGTTAAAATGATCACACTACCCAAAGTGATCTATGAATTCAATGCAATCTCTATCAAAATACCCATGACATTCTTCACAGAAATAGAGAAAACAATCCTAAAATTCGTATGGAACCACAAAAGATCCTAAATAGCCAAAGCAATATTGATCAAAAAGAACAAAGCTGGAGGCATGACACTATCTGACTGCAAAGTATACTACAAAGCTATCATAACTACAACAGCATGGTACTGGTATGAAATCAGATACACAGACCAGTGAAATAGACTAGAGAACCCAGAAATAAAAATACATGTATTTATAGCCAACTGATTTTTGACAAAGGAGCCAAGAACACTCACTGGGGAAAGGACAATCTCTTCAATAAATCGTTCAGGGAAAACTAGATATCCATATTCAGAAGAATGAAACTAGACTTCTATTTCTCACTGTATACAAAAATCAACTCAAAATGGATTCAAAACATAAATATAAGACCTGAAACTATGAAACTACTATAAGAAAACATAGGGGAAATGCTTTAGGACATTGATCTGGGCACAGATTTTATGGAGAAGACTTCAAAAGCACAGGCAACAAAAGCAAAAATAGACAAATGGGATTATATCAAACTGAAAAGCTTATGCACAGCAAAAGAAACAATCAACAGCATGAAGAAACAATCTACAGAATGGGAGAAAATATTTAAGAACTATTCATCTGACAAGAAACTAATTTCCAGAATATATAAGGAACACAAGTAACTCAGCAAGAAAAAACCAAATAATCCAATTAAAAATTGGCAAATTATCTGAACAGACATTTCTCAAAAGAAGACATAAAATTGGCCGAGTATATGAAAAAATGCTCAACATCGCTAATCATCAGGAAAATAAAAATCAAAACCATAATGAGATATCATCTCACTCCAGTTAGAATGGCTTATGAAAAAGACAAAAAATAATAAATGTTGGCAAGAATGCTGAGAAAAAGAAACTCTTATATACTGTTAGTGGGAATGTAAATGAGTATAGCTGTTAGGTAGATAGTGAGGAATTCCGAGTCTCCTAGGAACAAAAGTGAGTGCTGTGACCCTCGTCTTGGTCCTGTCCCACCCTAATCTCTTGAGCAACTGTTATACCTAGGGGAGGAGGGAATACCCTATGAATCTGCCAATCAGAACTTCGTGCACCAGCCACAACAGAATGCAGAGGACTCTAGCCCATGGGCTAAGCAGCATAGGTACCAAATAATCCGGAAAGAGACTTAGAACACCCCACATGTGCAGTAAGACTAAGGTCATGCAGCTCCCAACTGTCCAATGAAAGTGGTTCCATGTCGACATCTGAACCATGAGGGAGGTCCCTATCCAGGCACTATAAAACAAGATGCAGACCATAACCAACTCCTTTTTTTTTTGTGCCCTTCTGTCTTTTCTTCCTTTGCTGTGACAATGGGTCTGGTCATCATTTGTGGCATATGTATCATGCTCTGTAAATCTATATCTTGCTCTTGTCCTGTAATCCTATCTTTCTCTCCTCAATAAACCTCATTTTTGTGCTTGCCTAATTTTGGTGTGTCTGGTCATTCTTTGTCCATAAGCGCACCAAGAACCGACATTTTAGACTAAAACCTGACATAGCCACTATGGAAAACACTATGGAAGTTTCTCAAAAAACTAAAAATATAATTACCCCATGATTCAGCAATTCTACTACTGATTATATAGCCAAAGGAAAGGAAATCAGTAAGTTGAAGAGATATCTGCATTCCCAAGTTTATTTCAGCCTATTCACAATGACCAAGATGTGGAATCATCCTGAGTGTCCATCAACAGATGAATGATAAAGAAAATGTGGTATATATGCACAATGGAATACTATTTAGTCATAGAAGAATGAACTCCTGTCATTTGTAGCAACATGGATGACATTGGAGGCGATTATGTTAAGTGAAATAAGCTGGGAACAGAAAGATAAATACTGCATGTTCTCACTCATATTCGGAAGCTAAAGGAGTTGATTTCTTAGAAGTAGAGAATAGTGGTAACCAGAGGCTGGCAAGGGTAGAGGGTAGAAGGGTAGGGAGAGGTTGGTTAATGAATACAAAATCACAGCTAGATAGGAGGAATAGATTTTAGTGTTCTCTAGCAACATAGAGTGAATACAGTGAACAATTATTTATTCTATATTTTCAAATAGCTAGGAGAGAGGGTTTTGAATGTTCCCAACACAAAGATATAAATGTTTGAAGTGATGGATATGTTCATTAACCTTTCTTCTTTTCCTCCCACCAGTGGCTCTCAGTCCTTTCCCAAGTAAATCCACTGGCTGCTTTCACTTCCCAGGCTCTTTTTCTCACCCCCCTCCCATACATAATAAAGTCCAGGCTCAGGAAGATGAAAACTTGATGAAGCCAGTGTTGAATTTTCCCTTTAAAACCAACCGCACCCGCCAAACCCCATGCTTAAACAAAATGAAGCCAAATATCTTTTTCCCTTTCTCTTCATCCATGTTCGTATCTTATGCCCACACTTTTGCTTATGCTATTTGAAGCACAGAAAGCGTTAACAATGTCTGTATTAAGTTAAGAAACAATCCTTTAAGCATGTAAAAAAAAAGTATTAGATAAAACACTCACTAAAGAATAGTTTTCCAAATGTTCATTGAGTTTCTAAAAAATAAATTTATTCAAACCCCAGCAGTTCTACATGGCATCTGATTCTTCTATATTCATTATCAGCAGAACAGTTACTTTTGTACTGGGAAGTTTTATACATCTGCCATTGCATTGTAGATATCTGACTCAAGTCTTAAATTTCTGATCTTTTCAATTGTATGAATGTCATCCTCATTGGTCAGACTGATAGATGTGAAATCTTGACATATAGTTTCTTATTCTGTTATCCTGTCTGGGCCTTTTTATTTATGTAACTATGTATTATCTTCTTGAAACAGGCTTTTAACTTTATTTTAAAAGGAATTCCATGTTGTGAATGAAAGAATAAAGCAAGCAACTTGGCAGAGGATTGATAAGAGCAAAAAAATATTTACCCTAATGAGATTTTCTACTGGCAAATCCAGTTTCATACTGTAACAGGAAGCAATCTTTATTGCTCCTTTAATAGTGTAGAGCTGGCTTTCCTTCCTGGCTCTGCCATGGGAGATGTCTGGAAGGAGATACTTTCTTACTCTTAATGATATTAAAATGTCTACTTAGCCAGTGCATCTTCCTGGCAGTTCCGATCCATTTTGGCTCTGATGGGCTTATTTATATTTGTCAGATATCTGGTAACTAACCAAAAGGCAACTTTTAAACTCGACATGGTGGAGTGGAATGCTTTTCTCACCTTTTCAACAGTGAGCTACCTGGTAAAGAGGAGCTTAACATTTTAAATATTAATGTTAATATTTTAAAACAAAGCATCTGTTGCTCTATATGTTAAAATGCGAGGCTGGCCCACTAGTGGCTGGGCAGCTGCCACTGCAGGAGCCAGTACAGAGGAGGCTGGCTGTCTCCGTGGGTCTGTCCTGGGATGCCCCGTGCTCCTCTCCTTGTACCTGTGTCACCTTTGCACACACTGTCTGTTTGTATCTGGAGTCCTTAGACTCTTTCTATGGGGCTCTCCTCCTTGTTTTTGAGGCTCTTCCACATTCCCCACCCAGCGATGTCTATTTTCTCTTATTTTCTTCATTAGAATTTTCTGCTAAGAAGGGATTTAGCAAGATTTTTCATGGTAAGACATGCAGCTACTACATGACCCACTAAAGTGACCACAGAAGCAAATGGTATTAGACAGCTTTGGGTTTGTCATAAAAATTTATGTGAACTTTCTATTCTATACCATGATAAAGAATTTGCTTTAAAATAAAGATAATATATTTCCTTATAAATCTTCGAGTAAAACTGACGTGGAAGGAAATGTCTCATGTTTACTCTGTGGCTTGTCCAACTCCCCTTCCCGCTTCCACACACACAAACACACCTCCTTGTGCTTCAGGGAAAACACAAGCCAGCCTGGTTGTGAGGCAGAGGGAAGCAGGAAGGGGTCAGTGACAGAAAAGGTGTAACATATTGTCCTTCTTGGGGACGGGGCTTTCACCAGGCACAGAACCCTGATTCAACCTAATCCTTAATGGCCTGAATTTTTGTACACTTTCATGACACATTTTGTGTCACATTAATATGAAGGGTCTTCTATCTTCTGGGCTATTAAAAATAATAGTTAACATTATGTAGCCAGCACTCATGTTCAATGTTCAAACCACTTTACATATATTAACTAATTTATTCCTCACAATAATCTTATCAAATAGGTTTATTATTGTTATTCTTATTTGGCATATAAGGAAACTAAGGCCTAATGAAGGTAAATAAATTGTTCAAGGTTACCCAGCTAATAAACGACGGACAGGCGGTTTGTCTCTAGTCTGCTCTTGTCCACAGAGAACATCTCAGCAGGTTAGAGCTTGGAAGACTTGCAGATATCTGGCAGAGTAGACCAGGAAGCCCGAATACAGCATAACAGGTTGCGTAGAAGGAATGAAATGTTAACTGTAGAACTCCTTGGAAAACCTACAGGAACCATGTTCTATTTCCTGAGGTCACTTACTTCACACAGGTGGCTGCCGAGTGTGTGTGACCACACGGCACTCCTCTGAGACAGGGCAATGTGGACGTCCCTCATCCCTGCTTGGCCTTCATTGCTTTGCAACTTTCACACATGAACCTCTTTCAACATAAGAAGTCAACAGGACAGATACAGAACGGTGGAGAAAGAGGCCATTAGTTCCCAAGTTGTCTTTCACTCCTGCACTACTGACTAAAACATAAGCCAGGAAAAAGTAAGTGCTGAGTAGAGGAAGAGGCACCATGCTGGACAGGTGAGAAAGAAGGAGTGCTTAATTTCAGCTAAGATGATCAGGAAACATTGCAGACCTAAGAGCAATGCTCTTATAAACTTTTTATTATGCTTCCCAGTTAGTCAAACAACAACAACAACAAAACCACAGAAGGCTTGTCAAAGATACACCAAATGGCCAGTTGGGAATAATTGCAGTAACAAAATAATGCTAACTATGAATTATAAATCACAGAATTGCTGAGTTCATATCGATATAAATGAATGGGGGGGGGGAGGGAAAGCTCTTCCTTACAGTAGAAGACCAACCAAAGAAAAATGTAGACAGTATGATGAAAACAGAAAATCACCTTGGCAGGCACCACAGTGCTTGTTTGAGGCAGGAATCACTGATGAATTCTAAAGTTAAGCAGGCAAAATTGTGATGAGAAATAGGATATTTGCATATTTTCAAAGTATCTCTCCCAAAGATACTTATTAATTACTAAAGGAAAAAAATAGTAACTTTACAATGGAGAAAGATGGCAACCATCACCTTAAAATCAAGTGATCAAAGTTAACATCAGCAATAACAGGAATAATAGACATTCTGCATTCCCTGGTGTGGTGTACTGAGGACTCCACATTATTTCTGTGATCCTTCTGCCAAAAGTGCCTAACCTGAATTTAACCACAAGAAAATATCTCAAAAACTCCAACTGAAGGACATTCTACAAAGTAGCTAGCCAATAGTCTTCTGAAGTTTCGAAGTTATGAAAGAAAAGACAGACTGAGGAACTGGTCAAGTTTATGGGAGACTACAGACACAGGATGACTAACTGCAACATGTAATTTGACCAGGAAAGGATATTAGTGAGGCAGTTGATAGTTGGAGAAACATGAATAAGGCCCACAAGTCATATAATATTACTGTGTTAACGTTAATGTCCAGGTTTTGCTAATTGTACAATGATTATGGAAGATGTAACATTTGGGGAATCTGGTCAGAGGTAATAGGAACTTTTTGTTCTAATTTTGCTGCTTTTTGTGTCTGAAATTATATGAGTGGAAAGGTTAAAAATAGACAAATAAAATATATACAATAAATAGAAACGGTACAAAGGATGATATAAAATAAACAGAAATAGTAATGTTTTCTTCCCATCCTACAGGGGATTATCTGGCACAGCCCACCTGGCGTGCACCGCGGGAAGGAGTCTGGCTCTGCACAGCTTGTTTGGGAAGAGGCGGGTAGGGCTCAGGCGCTGGTATGTTTCTGGAGGGATCTGGTGAGAGGTGGGTTGGCATGTGATCATGGAATCTGGGCTAGGAAAACTAGCACTGGTTGTGTGTTTCTAAACCCAAAGGATTATGTTTGGACTTTGACAGTTGCAATCATATTTAATACTGACCACTCAATACCACTGATACTTTTATCCCATTTGTGTGGTTATTGTTTTAATCTTCAGCTCTGTCAAAGTAATACATGCATATTTTTTTAAAGAGTCAGTGCTAAAAGGCTTGTAACAAAAGCAGCAGTCCCTTGAACTCTTTTCCTCTGGGGTACAGCCCCAGAGGTAACCACTTCCAACATAGGTAGCTGTTTACTCTGGTATTAATCTCTGTATCTCTCAAAAATATTGATGTATTATTCTCTCGGTCCAGCTTTTTGAGACATTATCTATTGGCCTTCCCTGGAGATGAGGGTTTTAGCTCCCTGTCTTACACCCTTTGACCCTCACTATCTTGCTAATATATTTATATGATGGTTTGAGGTTAAATTCATATTTTGTGTTTTCATTTTTCTTAGTGGCTTAAACAATGTTTTATTGCTCACAGTTGGGAGTTGATGGGCTCAGCTGGGTGTTCTTCCCTGGCTCCTCATGAAGTTGCAGTCACGTGGCGGCTGAGGCGGGAATAACCCAATTCCTTCACTAACATATCTGGTGCCTGGGCCGGGACGGCTGGAACAGCTGAGTATTGAAAGTGGAAACTGCCAGCTTCTTAAGCCTCAGCCCTGAAACTAATATAACATCACTTCTGTCTTATCGTTTTGGTCAAAGTGATCACAGAGCTTACCCAGATTCAAGGGGAGGGGCTTGTACTTCAGAATGGTGAGTTAAAAGAAATAACTAAATTCTTAGGGCCATTATCTTCTTTTTTATCCTTTATAGCACTTAGCATGGCCCTGGATATATTGTAGGTGAGAAACAAACACTTAATTTGCTTTTATTTCTTGAAGTGGTATATACCCATCACCAGCCAAATGAGAGGTGGTAAAGTTAGGATCCATTAACATACATTTTTGTAGGAGCACTAGGGCTAGGAATCAGAAGAACTGGATAGTAGTTCTAGCTCCTCCAGTAATTAGCTATGGGTCCTTAAACAGGTGACTTACATTCTTGTGTATGTGTCTTGATATTTCAAAAGAGAATGGTGTAAATTTAGCCAAATTAAGTTCCAGAATTGAACAATTTCTCAGATACTATGCAGTGCTAGTCAGAACACTCAGAGTTCTCTATCTGATTCTGTTCTTTTAGTGACCTTTTAGTTTTATCACCTCCTAATTTTTTCCAATAAAGAGAATTATATTAGATAGCTATCATATATTAAATACTCATTATTCACAGAGTACTGTGGTTCTATAAGAGGAACAAGAAACAGAAGACTTTCAAAGTCAGATAAAGGCAACATGAGAAAAGAAAATTATAGGCTCATTTTGTTTATGAATGCAGGCATAAAAGTCCTAAATTAAATATTAGTTTACTAGACCCAGTAGGATATTTAAAATCCAGTAGAATATATCATGAGCAAGTCAAGTTTATTGCAGGAGTGCAAATATGATTCATTGTGTTTTTATTTTTATGACTAAGTGCTTAGTGTCCACTGCTGAGCAAAGTAGTCCACAAGGATTGCATTTCCTCTTTTCTATAAATTTCTGTTTTTCCTTTGGATCATTAACTTAGTTGGATTTAGAGCTAAAGCCAAGTCTTCCCATACTTTATGCAAAATGACTCCCAATACAGTTTTCCACATGGTCAAGCTTGTAACACATTCAGTTCCTTTCTGTTTTCCTGGCAACCTCCCACAGTAGTTGCTGTCTGTGCCTACTTGCACGACTGTTCTTCCCTTCCCGTCACCTGGGAAATCCTCCTCTTTCCTTTAAAAAAGTTGGATCCCATGGCTTCCACTTTGGGACTTCACTCTCTCCTTTTGGTGGAGCATATATTCCAATAGTTTCTGAGAAATTGTATTTGGGAGATAGGAAAGTCAAAATGGCATTATCTTCTCATCCTTGGTTGGGAATGTGCCCATGATGTTTTTGGTTAGAATTTTTGAGGCTTGCTCCGTGGTGTTGCTATTCAGAATCCCTAGGCAGTTATTTTTTTTTTAATTTTTCACGTGTGAGGTCTCCTAAATCTGTGAAATATTTTAGGATGCTTTTCTTTATTTTTTCAGTTGTGAAATTTCATGATAATAATTTCTTTGTTTAGGTCTCCATTTGTTATGTTGGGTGCTCAGTGGGTACTTTCAATCTGGAGACTCATGTTCTTCAGATCTGGACATTTTCTTATATTTTTTTGTGATAACTACCTGCCTCTCCTCCATTTTATCTGTTCTCTCTCTAGAGATCCTGGAAAAGATGTTGGGCTTCCTGGAAAAAACCTAATTTTCTTATCTTTTCACTCCTATTGTGTATTCCTTTTTTTCTTTTCTTTTACTTTCTGGAACGTTTCCTCAACTTTAATGTCCAACATCTTTATTGACTTTTTAAAAATTTAGTCATTGTATTTTTAATCTCTAAAACCTAGTTGCCATTATGCAATACCTTTCCTTGTATCACCAAGTATATTAGTTATAGTTTCTTTGAACATTTCTATAGATCTCATTTATATATTACTCCATTTTATTTTCCTCTGTTTATTTGAGCATTTTTTTTTCATGTTGGAGACTTTCTCTGAATGTCAGGTGATCCCTGGGTTTCTGTTCATGTTTAAGAATAAGGCACTAAAGTTGTGCTTGGACAGCACTTGTCAATAGTGCCATTCACTGTGGGAGCAATAAGGGAACTTGTCATTTTTCCCCAACGAGGTTTTCTTCCACAACAATGTCAGTATCTATTAGAATTTTTCCTGGGAGAGTCGATTTTCTCTCAAGAAATATTTTTCTAAATTCTGAGTAGGGAAAATGTCACCTTGCTACTGGTAACCTGGACATAAATGACAGGAGAGGTCTGGGGTCTCAAGTTTCATAATCTTTTTAAAATTTTTTTATTTTTGCAGTCGTGCTTCCCCTTACTCTGTGTCTGCTATCCCTCAGATTAGACGCTATCAACTCAACTTCTCCAGTTAGTACACCTCCTTCATTGGTGGGTGAAGGCAGGACACGGACTGCAGACCTGGGGACATGGACCTTTGATACCTCTGTAACCTCTTTTAAACAACTACTTTGTTCCCAGCTCCTGTCTCACCCCATCTTCTGTGACATTGATGTCTCTAATACCTGAGCCATCCTGAAGTTGTGTGGTACATATTAACTTGTTTCTCATCTATAGGCACTTAAGAAAAAATCTTTCTTCAGTTCTGCTAAGTCTTTTATGACTCCCCCATGCCTCTTCGACTTTTATATATGTTGGTCCAGGTTTTCAGGTCTCTGCTACATTCATGAGAAATGAATCTTTCATTTCTGTTCCTTGCCCTCTATGTTATTTATTGGGTGTTTTTTATTATTATTATTTTTTAAAAGAAAGGGGTAGAAAAATTTTTACTTTTTCATGTTAAAATCTAGATGTTGCCTCACTTTTTTTCTAAGTGGGGAAACTGAGATTCAGTGATTAAGTGTCTTTCACACCCTCACCCACTCCCTATTCCACCTGCACTGCTCTTGTCAAGTATCTTAATGATCTCCACATTGTTAACACAGATGGACAATTCTCAGTCTTCATCATAATTGACCCATCAGTAGCATTTGATATCATTGACCATTTCTTCCTCCTTGATGTGCTTTCTTCATTTCTTCCTTGGGCACCACACTCTTCTCTACCTTCTCTCGACCTGCTAATGTTGGAGAGCCCCAGAGCTCAGACCTTGGTCCTTTTCTTCTATGTCTTTTTTTGTTTCTTTCTATTTTTACTCTCTGTGTGATTTCGTCAATTCTCAAGACTTTACCATTCACACAGACAACTTCACCCTAGGCCTATCTCCTGAGTTTCAGATTCAGTGTCCATCTGCCTCCTCAACATCTCCGCTTGGATGTCTAAGAATGAATGTCTCAAACTCAACATGACTAAACTCCGGCCCCCTGAGCTTTACCCACAAACCAGCTCCACCTGGCGGTCCCCGTATCAGTTGATGGCAACTCCATCTTTTTGGTGACTTGGGCCTAAACCTTGGAGTTATTTTTCCTGCTTCTCTTTCTGTCACACCCATATCTAATCCATCAGGAACTTTTGTTGACTCTACCTTCAACATTTATCCAAATTCAACCTCTGTTGTACTTCCATGGCTAGCAACCTCATCCGAGCCATCACCATCTCACCTTGGTTGTTACAATCATTTTTTAACAAGTCTCCCTGCTCCTGAATTTGCTCTCACAATTTATCGAAATGTAAGTCAAATCACATCACTTTTTGTCAAAAATTCAGAGGGCCCCAGAAGATCTGGCCTCCGTTATCTCTCTAAACTCATCTCCCTCTGCACTCCCTTCCTTACTCTGCTGCAGCCACACTGGTGTCCCTGATGCTCCTCAGCAGCTATAGGCTGCTCCCATGGCAGGGGCTTTGTACTGCTTTGTGGCCAGAAGCAATCTCCTTAGTTCTTTCCTGGTCACTCACTGACTCCCTCAAGTCTTTGCTCAAACCTTACCTTCTCAATGGCCGCCCCCAATTTCCTGCACATTCCCATCCTCATTACCTTGTTTTAACTTTTCCTTTTTTCCCCATAATGTCTGTCACCTTCTAATAGTCCATATAATTTAACTTTTTTTTTGTTTTACTGTTTTTTTCCTGTCTCTCCTGCTGTGTCGAATATGCCCAACAAGGGTGAGGATCTGTGTCTATTTTGTTCTCTTGTATATCCCATGCATGCTGTAATATACAGCAGGCACTCACTAAATATTAGTTGAATATGAATATAAATGAATGAGCCAGGTTTTGGACTTGAGTGTTTTTACTATGCCGGATTTTTCTCTGGACCATCTGAGTGCTATTTGGGGATATTTAAAATACATTCTGTAGGTTTTTTGAGTGAAGGTCTTGCAAAATTTGATCTGTGCTCAGGAAGAGAGTAGGGGAAATGGAAGAAACAAAATTTTCTTTTTTTTTCTTTTATTTTTCTTTCTTCTAAATTTTTCTTTTTGGTTTACTTATCTCCCATTTTTGCTTTCTGTTAGTTTTTTTTTTTAAGCCAGTCAAATTTAGCAGTGGGGGGTTGAATACCAACTTTAGTGACAATAATGTTAATAAGTTCTGATAACCCACTACCATCGGACCAGCCTCTGTTAAGTTTTATGTGAATCCTTATGTCAGATGGGTTTTTCTCTTGTTTCATTATATAAAAGCATTCATTTTTAGGTGGTAATTGGGTTGGTTTTATTACCAAATATGCTGTCAGTTTCAAAACCAATGATATAAGGCTTTCTTTTTCTCCCAAAATAAAGGAGAATATTGGTAATGTTAAGCTTTCTTTCACTTCCTACTGCTTCCCTGTACACATCTATTCCATCCACTCACTCTTAAAAGAAATTTGAACTTGTTTTCTTGTATAAGTAAATTCTGGGTGGATTATATTTGGATTTTAAAGAGTTAAGTGTGAAAGTATTTAATTATCATTAATTTTGTATGATTGACTTCATTGAAGCTAGTCACGACACAAGGTCTCCTTTCAAAATTGAGAACTAATAAATAAAACTTAACATAGGGGTATATCTAGAAAGGATGGATAAATTCCAAACTGCAGAATTGAGGTTTTGTGGCACATAACACTTTCTAGATTTAAACATTGATGAAATCTCAGGCTGGTCCCACAATTTTTCTGCCTACTCTAGGATAATACATGGTCCTGAGGTCATTTTAAGTCATAAGCACACCCTCCATTGAGCTCAATCAAAACTTCAAATGAAAATTCTTTTGCCTTTCCCAAGCTGGGAACAGTTTAGGTTAGAAGATTGTAGCAGTGTTGAGTATGGTTGGTTTCTCTATTTCTCTATTTTCTGCATCTTCCCCCAGCCATGGAGGTCACATTTTAAACCGTCTGAGTGGCCTCGAGATCCCCACCCCAACCAGGGTTGCAGTAAAGGGGCAGCCCTGTCCCATGCTGGGGGAAAATGGAGCTCATGGCACAGTTTTCTTCAGATATGCCCTTCTCACTAGATCCTCTCTCTTCTCTCTCAACTTTTCTATTCTTGAAGCCAATGATGGTACTCCAGAGTCACTGAACTGAAAGTGGAGGAGGAGGAGAAGAAAAAGCTCCTCTTCACAGGAGAATGCCAACTTGTAAAGAAAGAAGAGTTGATGGAATGAATAAATCACCGCCATCTCACAACCCCCTTGTAATAATGGAGGCAGGCAGGGATCATTAGCGGATGCTCAATGAGGGCTGGGGGACAAGCTATTCACATGGTCTCAAAGAATCACAGCTCCAGGCTATTCATTTATTACAAAGCCAAGGAGGTGCCATCACAGTGGAGAAACCTGGCAGACATCACCCCAATTGAGTGATCAACCTGAACAGGACCAGGACCTACAATGGGCTGCCCTCCTGGGCCCTCGGAGGGAGCCACCAAGAAGGACCAACATCGCCTGTGTAGTCTTCCCACCCAGAATGCTTAAACTTAGTCTAATTATGAGAAAACAATCAGACAAATCCAGATTGAAGCATGCTTCAAAACAAATGGCATGGAGTTTTTAAAACTATCAATGTCATTAAAGACAAAAAAGATGGAAGAACTGTTTTAGATTAAAAGAGATTAAAAAGCCATGACAACTAAATGTACTGTAGGATTCTTTTTTTTTTTTTTTTTTTTTTGAGACAGATACTCACTCTTTTGCCCAGGCTAGAGTGCCATGGCATCAGCTAGCTCACAGCAACCTCAGACTCCTGGGCTCAAGTGATCCTTCTGCCTCAGCCTCCAGAGTAGCTGGGACTAGAGGCATGCGCTGCCATGCTCGGCTAATTTTTTTCTATATATTTTTAGTTGTCCGATTAATTTCTTTCTAATTTTAGTAGAGACGGGGTCTCACTCTTGCTCAGGCTGGTCTCGAACTCCTGAGCTCAAACAATCCACCCGCCTCAGCCTCCCGGTGTGCTAGTATTACAGGTGTGAGCCACCGCGCCCGGCCTAGGATTCTTAATTAAATCATGGACCTATCTCCTCCTACAAAAAAAATTACAAATAAATTCTATAAAGGACATTTTAGGAAATTTGAATATGGTTTACTACATATTAGATAATAGTGGTGTATCAACATCAAATTTCTTGATTGTGATGATTGTGTTATGGTCATATAGAAGAATGCCTTTTTCTCAGGAGGTACTGAAGAAAATATTTATCGATGAAATATCACGATGAGAGAGAAAAACAACAGAGGGCAAAGTAAAGGCAAAACATAGCATAATTTGGTAAATGTAGGTGAAGAGTATTGGGTGTTTATTCTTTCAACTTTTCTATAGGTTTTTAATTTCTCAAAAAAAAAAAGTAGAACGAAGAAAGAGTTATGGAACCAACTCTTGGTCACTTCCTTTGAAAGCACAAATGGACATTTGGTGCCTCACTCTGAAATTTCATTTCAATTGTGTCTCAGCATGTGGTTGAAACTTCAATTACTATTAATATATCTCACTATGCATATATATTCCAAAAAGTGTAAACATATGTAACAACAACCACCTCAAAATATTTGCACAGGGCATTACAATTTATAAAACATTTCCACTTACATTACATTCCACTCATTTTGTCTTCACAACAATCTTGGAAATAGCTAGGGAATATAATATTTTTATTCTTCTCATTTTAAAAATGAAAAATTGAGAAGCAGAAGGTCTGAGCAACTCAGCCAAGTTCACACCTAAGGTGCTAGTGCACCCTCTTCCTCTGTTTGTAGACCCTCTATTTTTTCAGTACACATATTAAATACCCAGAAGGGGGCTTACAGAATCACTTAATCTCTTATTATTTTGTTTTATACAGAAAGTAAGAGAGAGATGTGAGGGTATTTGTTTATCTTCACTGTCTGAGAATTTTAGATTAGCCATGAAATAGGTGTCTGTGCTCCCCCCATTAAACCAGCATGCTAGGAAACCCTCAGAGTGCGCGGCTGCTAAGTGATGTCAGTCCCCAAGTCCTCCGCAGATCGGCTGCAGCACAATGAAGATCTTAGAGAAATGAATTCCCCTGAGACTGAGTCGACATCCCCTCAGAATATGAGTTAAATCTTGTCACAACTCCAGATATCTTTCAGGGAAATGACAACTCACAGAAGGAAGTGCACATGAGTCACAAACCCACAGCCCAGAATACTAAGCAGCTCTGTTTTTCACCTGACAGCTGCGGTGAGCAGAAGCGGTCTCTGTTCTTTCTCTCTGTCTCTTCACTAAAAAAAAACTGAAAGAAAGAAGAAGAAGGAGAAGAAAGAAGTGTTTCTGAGCTTAGTGAGGTCCACACGCTTGTTATGAGGAGGTGCAAGAGGCCCCCGAGCACGTGGCCCACCTTGTTTCTCCTTTTGCGTCTTACTAATGATAGGGGTTGAATCTCCTCTGCCTTCACTGTTGAGTGAAGACGTGAAGAAAGAAAGAAAGGGGGAAGAAGGAGAGAAAATGAAAGAAGTAGCTAAATTGTATAGAATATAAGCTTGTTCTTCTCCAGGATCCTCCCTTCCAACCAGGATTTTACAGAATGAGGTTGGGAATATTTGATTTTCAAGGAAAACACAAAATAAAGCACCAGAGGACTACAAATTGTTTTTTGGAGTACAGTTTGCTCTAAAGTCATCTCTTTTCATATTTTCTGTAGCCTTGGCAATCTCAACTTCTCAGTATGTTCTAGTAGAGCTGATTTTTCTAAAGTGCCTGTTCTCTCTACGGAACCCAGTTGGAAAAGATAATTTGTTAACCAAAGCTCTGTTCCTGATAGATGCATGTCAGAGTGATCCACATTCAGAATTTTCTGGGCCTCTGTTAATGCTGGAAAATTTTCAACAGGCCTAGAGAACTCTTCAAACCTGAGGCAGCATGTCAATAACTAAGAGTGGGGAATTCTGATATATGCCTTTGCTTATTACTTAAGATTATTCAGTTCTGCTCAGGAAAGTAAGAGAAACAAACAAAGAAGATAAATGAAACTGGATGGAGAAGCAAGTAGTTGGTGAGATATAGGCAGAATTTATATAATGTGCATGGTAAAACTAAGTGGATTAGTAACCCCTGAGTCATGGTGGCCATAAACAAAGTAGAGAATGTATGTGCTGAGCATTGAGAGGGAGAAACGGAAAGATGTGATTTTCACAAACATTCATGTGCATATAACACCAAACATTTGAAAGTATACTAAATATACACAAAGCATATGAGGACTTAAATAAGGTCTTAAATCAGCCATCCATTGGTGGCCCCCATTCTATCCTCAGAAGTCCTCTGTACAAGAAATGCAAATACTCCTTAGCTGTTTCTCAGGTGAGCTACAGCTGACAGCCAGATGCACTGTTCCCGAGTTTCCCCAACAGAGCAAGAGTGCTGCTGACCAGGCACCTTCTATCTGCTGAACCCCTTCGCTCAAACCTCAAACCTGACCCTTATAATCACACCACCATGGGGAAGGTCAATGTGGCAGAGAGAGAGAACAGGTCATATGAGCACTGCTTGTATTCTATCCAAATCGTTTGAACTGTCCCTATCTCTTCCCCTTTTCTTCTCACATTGCATTTTAATTGATTTAGTAAACCATGTGATTCGTACATCTTAATTTGTTGTGTGAGTCTTTCTTTTTTGAGAGACCTCTAAGATAACCTGATAGTAGACTTGGAGACAACCATTGCATCAAGGTAATATTCTACAGGAAACATTTACAGTAGTGACATGCAAACAGTAACAATAACAAAATTGATAGCTCTCAATTTTGAGTATTTACTAGGCAACAGCCTAAGAATTTTTTGTATATTATCTCAAACAATCCTCACAATAACCCTACAGAGTAGATATTATTACCTGCATTTTACAGATAAAGAAACTGAAGACAAGAGAGGTTCAGAACTTGCCTAAGATCAATTAGCCAGTAACAGAAAGAGGATTTGAATTAGGATCTGTCTGATTCTAAGGCCATACCTTTTCTATTTTTGGAGAGGCCAAGCTATTCTCCCCCATTTTCTCCTCAGACCTTCCTTGGTCATCCTATCTAAAACCCACCCCCCATAACTTCCTGTCCTCCTCCCAGGATTAATTTTTTTCTCCATTCTGTTATCACCATCTAATGTAACTTCCTTACTGACTTATTGTCTGTCTCCCCAACAAGAATACAATTCCTTAAGGGTAGAATTTTTGTCTGATTTATTAACTTCTGCTTCTCCCAGTACCTAGAATGATACTTGGCACATAGTAGGTATTCAGTGACTAGCAATTGAATGAATGAGTTAATTCCATTACTGAGTTTTTTATGGAGATACTTTTAAAAATAAAGTCATAGGCACAGGATTACCTTTCAGGCTAAATAGATTAACCCTGTAAAATTTATGACTAAATCAATTTAAAGGGCATGAAGGATTTCAGAACAAAATTCTAAGGAGAAAAGATGGGCTAGAAGAAAATTCCATTGTCATCTCCATGGCTTGATTCTTACATGATCTCACCACAGACCCTGGTCGACCTTGCAGCTTGGCTACCTTTATTTGATTTTCATCATATTATAATTTCAGGGCCTTGGACTTCTCCTATGGTTACCTCTGAGAAGAGATCCAGAGAAAGGGGAGTTTTATATGTTATGTGTTATATGGTACATGCTAGAAATGGGGCTTCTGTTTGTTTGACTCCACTATGAGTAAGGTGCTATACCCACATTGGTAACTTATTCAGATGATACTTTATGTGTTACCTCCATTTTCAGGTGGGGAAACTGAGCCTCAGTGAGGATAGTGACTTGCCCCAGGTACAGGTAGCAAAGCCAGAATTCAAAGCTGTGTCCATCTAATGCCCCAGTCCACTCTGCAGAAATATTACTCCAGTGAGGAAGTCCACAGTGAACAGAAACATGAGATTTTCTAAAAAGCTGAACCACAGAGACCAAAAGAACCCAAAGGCAACCCAACCATTCCCCATTGTGATTTCTTAGGATGAATGAAATGAATTTCTTATTTTATGACATGACTTGTTCTGTAAAGGTTAAAACATCAGCTGAATAGGTCTAAGGTATCAGTAACATTTTTCGTGAATTAACAGTTAAAATGGAAATAAAACTGCTTTAGTAAAATTGGAACACAATTTTTAACCACAAAAAATTGGCTCATCTTCTTGGACATGAAAATCATTTTCTCCAAATTAATTTCTTGAAAACTCAGCTGTCCCAGCCTTTCAAGCCAGAAGGTTAAATTGATCTGATGTACACCAGAGGCCCTTGGGAGCATCCTGACCAGGGTCATAAATGAAATGTGTTAAATAATTTTAATTTGATATAGTAATCTTCAGGGGCAACTATACTGCCAAAAAATCATACCTCTATTCATTTCTGTTCGCTTAGGTATCAATCAGATTTCTAGAGATGCAACATCTGTTTGCTACTCTTATTGCAGGTGAAGAGAAAAAGGATGGAAGAGTGTCCTGGGGCTGTTTGTCAACAACCTCTCCTTAACGTCACCTTGAAATATGTTGAACTAGACCAGGTACCAGAATGTTTATAGATATTAGGAAACTAAGGTATGTTTTAAAGTTGAGAAAAATGCGGTTGGATTTAACTTTAGAGCTTCATTTATTCAGTCACTCAAACACTTGTTCACTCATTTATCCATCAACCATCCATCCAATAAATATATATTGAGCACCTACTATGTGCCTAGGGCTCTTTTAGACTGAAAATACAGTTTATAGACCCGTGTGGTCAAATATAATGGCTATTAAATACTAGCCACATATGGGTATTGAGCTCTTGGAATGTGGCTGGTCCAAATTAAGACTTTTCTACTGAGCACTTGAAATGTGCTGGTCCAAGTTAAGGTGTACACAACAGATTTCAAAGACTTAGTAGAAAAAAAGAATTTAAAATATTTCATTAGTAATTTTTGTATTATTACATGTTTAAATGGCAATTTACTGATATATTGGGTTAAATAAAATTATTATTAATATTATAATTAATCTTACTTGTTTCTTTTTAATTTTTTAATGTGGCCAATAGAAAATTCAAATTACATATGTGGCTATTTCCAAAAGATTTATTCCTGCTATTATTTTTTTTTAGAGTAGATTAAAGGTACCTTTCAGGGAAGATAATAAAAGATAGAGGTAGAAGTGTTGATCTATTGTGGTTAAATAATAATTCTAGATTTTAGGTGGTTAAATTTTTGTTCTGAAAACTTCACTTTGGAAGTTAAATATCTGTGTTCAGTATTTTGGAATTGATAAAATGTAGAAAACTTTGGATGCTACAATGTTTTCTGCTTTCTGGCATTTTCCGAGTTGTCATTGGATGTCTCAATTGCTGAGTATCCATAGATTCCTGCTTGCACATAACAACACCAGAAAAGATGGCTTAGAAAGAAGTAAATACTTATGAAATGGGTTGTTTGACATGATGATATTATGGAAATCAGGTGAAGCTAACTTTGGTCTTGTTTCTCTTGTTTGAAATTAAGACACCTGGGCTGTTTTATGTCTGCACTGATCTACTAGCAGAAAATAAATAATGTGAACTGTAATCAGCATGGGGATAATACTTAATGACTCAGGAATTCCACGATATTAACTAGTTTTGGCAACAAGCTCCAAATGAAAAGAAGACTAGATACCAAGTGTTTTTAAATTTAAAAATAATTTAAAAATTATCATATTCTCAGGTCAACAAGTTTGTTGAATTTTTTCTTTCTTTTTGAAAAGCTATACAAGCTAAAAAGTGTCCCTTCTTTTTGCTGTTGTTCAAAAGTTGTACATGCTTACAGCCTCCTTTTACAACCACAGTCATGCATGATCACTTTTTCCCAGAGCAGTGAGGAGTATAGATAGAGATATTAGCCTGGTGTTTGGGAATGACAGAATACCAATCCAAAAAAAAAAAAAAAAAAATTCCTGGTACAGGCCCTCAGATACATGAACGCTCCGTATTCATCCATGTCCAGCACGATTCATGTTGGCCTAAACTTTCTCTTGGCTAATGAGCTCAAGAGAAGATTTTGAAATACACACTGGGGATTTATGAAAGTGAGAGAATTAAGAATATGAATTTATAGAGCACAGGAAGCTTTCAGGGACTCTATTGGGAGGAAAACAGCCTCCTAAGAAAGAAGAAATGGGATGTGGGGCTGATTTTTTTCTAGGATTGGAAAACATGTCATCGTTGCCAGATATTGTAGCAGAGACAGATGGCATGGCAGATGCTGTGAAAGAAAAATGACTTACTACTAGGTGAACCAGAAAAAATAAATAAGAAGGACAGAGGAAAAAGTACACAAGTTCCCCTCTGCTGTCAGGAACATCTTCCCACAGTCTAAAAGGTGTGACCGCATTTCACAGAGGTGCAGATTGCAAGTGAAGCGTCTCACCCTTTTCCCCATTGATTGCACATTTGGAATCTGTAGCAACTCTTTTGAGAGGTCTCACTTTTAGTCGATTGATTTTCTAAGGAAGAAGGGAGGGCAACAGCTAATTGGATGTATGATGACAATATATTATTATTATTATTATTATTATTTTTTGAGACAGAGTCTCACTCTGTTGCCCGGACTAGAGTGCTGTGGCATCAGCCTAGTTCACAGCAACCTCAAACACCTGGGCTTAAGCAATCCTTCTGCCTCAGCCTCCCAAGTAGCTGGGACTACAGGCATGCGCCACCATGCCCAGCTAATTTTTTCTATATATTTTTAGTTGTCCAAATAATTTCTTTCTGTTTTTAGTAGAGATGGGGTCTTGCTCTTGCTGAGGCTGGTCTTGAACTCCTGACCTCGAGTGATCCTCCCGCCTTGGCCTCCCAGAGTGCTAGCATTACAGACGTGAGCCGCCGCACCAGGCCCATATATTATAAACAAGATGCTGTAGTTAATTTTTTTCTGGCTCTATTGGTTGTTATTCGATATATAGAAACTGGATGAAACTCATCTTGGTTTATTTTAAAAATGCTCCCAGTTAACATTCTTTTATGGTACAAATCACATGAACGGAGTTACAATTTTAATAACGTTTAAATAGAAGTTATTTAAAATGTTTCTTAGAGATACTCACTATGGGAACACACATGACCCTTGACATATGCATGGTTTATGTCTGGAGACTCTCCCGTGTCTCCAGGTTCTTGAACTCAATTCTGCTTAGGAATCAGTGATGGAGAAGAGCTAGCACTGAGATGGGCTGGGCACTCTCATTTGGAAGGTGCTCAGGCCCCCTGGGTTTAAAAAGGTGCCTCAGCAAAAGTATAAGTTAGTGTGTGTTGTGGCCTGATGGAGTTGACAAGGAATAGTGAAACCAATAAAATGATCTACAAATGCTAAAGGTTTGTGGTTTTAATATATGTAAATTTAGTGTATGAAAATCCAACAATATATGCTTGGCAATCACTGTTGTGTCACTTATATTAAACAGAAATGGATGCAGTGGAGCCTAAATAGCCAATGCGAGTTGTTGAAACAAGAAAACTATGTAAATAATATTAAGAATTTTCTTGCCATTACCAAAAAAAGAAGACTAGGCAATTACCTAGATTGGTTTTTTTTCCATTATATTTGGAGAAGAAATTGAATAATTAAATCCTAGAGTAACACTCACTAACAAAGAGTTAATGCAGGATTTTTCAAGGGTAATCTGATTATATATAACATTTACCTTATGTATTGTTTTTAGAAACACTAATAGCCCACCTAATGTAGACTCCATTGTATATGTACAGCTTTTATCACACATATGATCTATAAAATGACTGGGAAAGTGAATCTTAATAGGGAATCCAGACAGAGCTCAGACACCATTTTTTCTCCATTTTTAGAGGAGTAAATATACCCAAGTCCACCTGGCAATCCTTGTCTTTTTATTTTGTATTTCTTCTATTTCCCAGATCAGTACTTGCCCCAGTTACAGTAAAGTAGAAAAGATGAAATGTAGAGTATGTGTTTCCAGAGACTAGTATCAAACTCTGGCCTTTCCGCTGGGCCCACCTTGGAACACATGTGTATACTAAGTTTGAGGATAAACATTTTCTTTTCTTTCTTTTTTTTATGTATATATACTTTTATGAGGATAAACATTTTCTGAAAGCTAGGAAAACTCATGTGGCAGCTATTTCAATCTGGAACAAGTCCTGTATGAGGATTGCCTGTGGGCCGACCCGGCTAAGTCCTCTGAGAAAAATAAGCCTCAAATAGAAGGAATAAGTTCTAATGTTTGATAGCAGAGTCATGTGGCTATAGTTTTCAAAATAGCTAGAAGAGAAGACATGAAATGTACCCAACATGTAGAAATGATAAATACTTCGGTGATGGATACACTGAATGCCCTGATTTGATCGTTACACAACCTACACATGTAACAAAATTTCACATGTACCCCATTGATGTGTATACTGTAACAACAAAAAAATAAACCTCAGAGCTTGACGGACTTGCTAGGGGTTGGTCCCTTTGGAGGGCAAGGAAGAACAGGCTACCTTCCATCATAAAGTGGCTGGTTGCTGCTGAGCTACATAACGCCATGTTCCTTCACCTTATCAATAAGTGTCAAATCTCCGTTGTCTGACATCCTTCATCATGTTTTTGAACTTGGGCAATGACTCATGATAAAATAGCTTCCTATTCTGTTTTGTGGAATTTTACATAAAAAACTTAGGGAAAATGCAAAATTTCCAAACACTGTAGTTATAAACTGCATCTGACAACAATGATCTTTTCATTTCTTTTAACACTTTGAAGCTCCTTTTTAATACACTTCAACACATAATCAATATCAATATGAGACATCATTACCTTGTTGATATCACACAGTTTAGCCCCTACTTGAGAATTTTCTCCTTCTTCTATAGATACAATGCAAATTATGTTTTCTGTCTTTGAAGCTCTTATAATATGTCCCCAAAAATTAAAAGTAGAGGGTAGGATAGGAAAAAAAATTTCTGAAAAATCTCAGATGTTCTGCTATCCTGTACATGGTGTAATTGCAAAGAACATGGTATAATTCCAAAGAGGAAAATAGTCACTAGGCACTTAAAATGTGAAGTAATTCTAGTCTTTCAGAGACCCCACTAAATGGAATTTTATTTGACACTTTTGCTGATTAAACAGCTTTAGTGCTCTGTTTTAATGTGTTATTGAAACTTATAGGACATTATATTATCCTTCCAATAAATACTTCTTATACTAATAAAATGTTTATGATTTGCTTTATCAAATACCTAATTTTTGCTTTGACAAAAATATATATTTTTATGTCATTTCCATGTGTAATTTCCAGCACTGATACTGCTTTACAGTAAACTAGTTCATCAAGAATTAAGAAAGCAGGAAACTGTAGGAGAAAATTAGATGTAAAATATATATATATATATATTTAAAATTTCTTTGTAGTTAAGAGAAAAATGGCAAGGAAAATAATTTCCATACATTTTTTAATGGTCAGAAATGCAACCTAGAAAAATTTATAGTACTTCAGTCATTTATACCTGTAAAAATAGACCTATACTTTTATAATCCTTCTATAAACTTATAGCAAGAATAAATCTTCAGAGAGCCTGACTTATTATAAGATCTTGTCCTTTGAATTAAGGACAAAGTTACCTTGAGTGTGATTTTATGTGGATTACACTATTCTAATTCTTTGAAAACTGGTAATCCATATCATGTCGTGAAACTCAAATAACCACTCTGGGAGGCTGAAGCGAGTGCATGGCTCAAGGTCAGGAGTTTGAGATGAGCCTGAGCAAGAGCGAGACCCCGTCTCTACTAAAAATAGAAAGAAATTAGCTGAACAACTAAATATATATATATAGAGAGAAAAAATCAGCCAGGCATGATGGCGCATGCCTGTAGTTCCAGCTACTTGGGACGCTGAGGCAGAAGGATTGCTTGAGCCCAGAAATGTGAGGTTGCTGTGAGCTAGGCTGACGCCACGGCACTCTAGCCTGGGCAACTCTGTCTCAAAAAGGAAAAATAAATAAAAATTAAAAATATTTAAAAAAACCCTCAAATAACCAGAACATTTCTTTTTTCCTCTTTTCCCCAAATATCTTCATTGTCAGTCACCTCAGTTAAGTGATAATCCACATGATTGTAAACTTCAATTAACAGGAACATTCTTTTTAATTCATCCTCCCAAACTGTCTTCTTTTTCAAACATCCTAGACAGGTTCCAAAAATAAATGTAAATTGAAGAAAATCTGGTTTTAGGAATGCTCTGAAAGCTTCCACAGGGAGAAGCTTAAACTATGGTCTTCAAAAAGCTGTAATAGAAAGGGGATAAAATGTTGACGTTCCTTGAGAATCAAAAAGCAAACTGCAATGGAGTATTATTTTGAAATAGTGGCTCCTATCAAACCTCTGCCCATGGCACCACTTAGCACTCTGCAGGTTGGAAACTAATCAGACTTGAAGTTATTGTAAAATAGAAAGACCCTTGGAGGACTTACTCCAAAATAATGATGGCTGGGTTATAAACTCCCCCTCCAATTAATTTTATTGTTTTGGTTGATGAAATCACAAAAGTGAAATGAACCTGAAAAAACAACTACTGTAACCAGCAGGGGCCACAAACCTAACGTCTCAGCTGCTTAGAAAAGGAAGATGCAGGATGCAGAGAATTGGCTTTGAGGATAAATATTGAGGCTGGAAGGCATCCATCAGAAAGGATTTTATTTTTCATACACAATCAGATCAGTCTGAATACATGTCATTTCCTACTGTGAGTGGAAAACATTCTCAAGCTAGAATCAATAATTCTAGAGTCTTTTCTTAAATTTCTTCACTCACCTTCCATAGGGGTGTTGCTGTCAGGTCGATTTGCAAAGACCACATCCACATACTCGAGCTGCAGCCTCTGGAGGGAGCCCTTCAGTCCTGGGAGCAGAAGTGGAAAAAAAACCCCAAAAGTCCAAATATGAGTACTATTAGAAAGAGTTGAAGTTTGGTTTCTTTCAAGAGTTTACTTTAGAAAAAATAGCTTTGGATTAGTTTCAAAAATACATTGAATACAATGATTTGTTAATTGGCCCCTAGAACCTTTTTAGTATATATCAAAGGCTGACTACTCTCAACACAACTTTTTCAATATTAACACTCTCACTGCAAAATACTTACTTAGTAATTATCTTTCACAGTGACTTGTGTGTGGCAATATCCAGAGGCAAAACTTAGCATTAAAAGCAGCTTCTCTTCAAGAGTGTATTTTTTTCTTCTAGAAGAATGCAAATTAATTGTTTATGTTTTGAATTACTTAATGGGCTTATAGTGGGCTGGAGATACACTTATTGCACATCAGACCCATTAAAATGATGTAAATCCGAAATAAATGACTGCCTTCACCCCATCTTAATGTATGTGTTGGTTTTAATAGTAATATAAAGGGGTTAGCAAATAAAGGCTTTGCTCAATGTTTAACTAATTGGAACAAAGCTTAAGGAACATGAAATACAACTGGGCTCTACCATTTCTATTATCCCCCATTCTTTCGGGAAGAAACAAAAACATCAGAAGCTATAAAGACTTAAGAGGTAATATAAAGGAGAAAGCGAGAACTTAAAAAAGAAATCTGGAACCAATAGCCTTTGCTTCAGTCCTAATCATTTGGTCACATTCCTATGAGTACTCAGAAAAAAATAATTAATTTCAGTAAAACGAATACTTCCCTGAAATAGAATGTGTTGTAGATAATATTATTCAACCAAAAGGACGACAGTGTTCAGGAATCATTTTCTCTCATTTCCATGAGGCACAACATTTCCTTATCAGCCTCTTTAATTCCTCAGGGAGACCAGAGGCTTTTTTTCTCTTTTTATTATACGCATAAAATTAATCGCGTGTTAAATGAGGCTCTTATAAATTTAAATTTGGCTCATTTAAATTTGATTTTTCATACTGGTTTATCAGCCAGCCACAATTTCTTTTCTGACAGGAAAACGGAATGCTTGAATATAGTCCCGGAAATATTTTCCATCCATTGAGAAAGGATTGTCTGTGACGGTACCTTGTTAAGAGCTTTGATGGAGCGATTAGGGCAGACAGGTGTTACGAAGTCTGATGCCTGCTCCTAAAAAACTGCCGAGACTCTCAGGTCTGGGGCATCACCAGCTATCTCAAGGGGCAGCTTGAAATTAAATTTACCTTGAAAAGTACCATGGTGTGAGCCAATTTCTGGAACAATTGCATGTAGAGAGGAGTAAGAAGAGGACAGGACAAGTAAGCAAACAAATAACAGGGTATGCCAGGTTGCAAGGTTGAGCAATCTGCACCCTAGCATGCTTGTGATCCCACCTGGCTTCTTTGCCCTTTTTTGGTGACTCAGTTCTCTGATCTGCAGTGGGGCTAAAACATTTACCACCTTCAGAATTGCTGCTCCAGAGAGCGCTGCGTAAGAGAGTCTATAGCAATGTAATCTGGTAATTATACTGTGGTGTTAGTATCTGGAAAGTTTCAGAGGGAGAGAGTCAAAGACTAAATGAACCAACATTTTCACTAGACTCCTGGTTTTGGAGGGAGGCACTTAATGAACGTTCTAGTCCGTGCTTGACATTGGAAACAAGTGGTGTCCTTTCTTCTGATGAAGGCCCCCTCCCACCGGGTCTCTTCCAACAGCTCAGTGTGGGCTGAAAGTAACTAGGGGAAGTAGCTAACTTGGTGCTATTGTAACTGTGTGATCAGCCTTTTCACAGACTAGGCATGACTTCAGTCATTTACTCTTCCATGCCACTGGCATGTGTTGAGTTCCAGTTTGATCCTGAAACTCAACCAGACTCTGAGGGTTTGAAGATGCACAGACACAATCATCATCCCCACAGAGCTCACAGTGTATATTAAGAGCATCAATTGGCGTAGATGTATTGTTCAAAGTCATAATGCGTACCCGTAAATAATGACATGGGGCTGGGCATGGTGGTTCATGCCTTTAATCATAGCACTTTGGATGGCTGAGGCGGGAGGATTGCTTGAGGCCAGGAGTTCAAGACCAGCCTGGTCAACACAGGGAGACCCCCATCTACAAAAATTACAAAAATTAGCTGGGTGTGGTGGTGCATGCCTGTAGTGTAGTTCCAGCTACTTGGGAGACTGAGGCAGGAGTATCACTTGAGCCCAGAAATTTGAGGCTGCAGTGAGCTATGGTGATACTACTGCACGATAGCCCAGGCGACAGAGCAAAAAAAAAAAAAAAAGCTGACATGGACTTGGTACAAAGGTCAGTCTCATTGTATAATATTTGGTCATTCCTTACCTCTCAATTCTTTATTTGGAAAGTGCTTTTTCTTGATATTTGGGCAGCAATTCAAGTGTACCAGGCCAGTGATCTCTACTCTGACTTTGAAGCAGAGGGAAAAGAGATTGTGTCCCTGAGGCACACTGTCCACTAACTTTGAAAATCTCTATCACAGAAAGTCTTGTTATCCATGGTATGAATTTTGGATTCTAGGTGATATTTTAAGCCATTGGCAGAGGTTGGGGGTGGGTAGTAAAGAGGAGGGAATTAAGCAGATGAAATAATATGATCGGATTTCCATTTTGAACTGATGGCTTTGCCTGCTGAGAATGACCTGAAGAGGTGAGACTGAGAGCAGGGACAGAGACCAGTGAGGAGGCTAATCAGCCAGTCAAGTTCGGACAAAGTGGGTGAGACGTGAGCAAATTCAGGACAAGCTGTGTAAGTGGAAATAACTGGACTTGGTGGTGTGCTGGATATACGGGGTGCAGAGGTTAGAGTAATCAAGGACGACTCCTAGATTTTTGACCTGAAAAGTGAGGTGACTGTTATGAAGATGGGGGAAGTCAGGGAAAAAGCAGATGGGAGGGGGTGGTGGAGCCTGTAGTGGACCCCCCAAATGTAGTAGGGTATGATGTTAGATTAGAAATATATTGAGATTTGTGGGTTAACACTTAACTAGACAAGAGAATCGAAGAAATCACGCGCTGACTTTAAAGTGGATTGCCTCTATTCTGCCTTCAGGACTGTCCTAAGTTAAAATTTAGCACCGTTGCTTCATTTGGGAAGAATCTACTCATGTACTTTGTCCTAGTGGCTAAGGATGGAAAACAAAGTGATCAAGCCGAAAACTGATTGTTTCTTATAACTGATTGTTTAAACTTTCCAGCTGCCTTGCCTATGGTTGAAGTTTTACTGTGCTTGCTTAATTGGAGAAAGAATGGTCCTTAACCTAACTCATGGTATCTGCTTCTGTAAACCTGCTTGCTTAAAGATTATGATCAGTCGCTCGTAACCAGAGTAGGTGGTCCAAGGCAGGTCCGGGACCCCACGGTTATGGAATGTATGATGCAATTTGTCCCACTTCCCCATACCTCATGTCACGCAGCCCATCTTAGAATAGTATAAGACCCCCTTGCTTTTTTGGCTAACCACCATTCTCTGTACCTGTACTCTGACAGGGCAGGGGTGGTCGCTGGCCAGCTAATAAAGACTCATAATTCGGCTCAATTCGGTCTTTAAGTGATCATTTCTCGCACTCCATACTAAAACAGAGCCAAGTCCAAAGTCAAGTCCAAAAGGCACATCAGCCCCAGCACGGAGCTCTTGGCAGCTGGAAGGACCAGGCTGGCACTCAGAGGAGGTGAGGGACAGGGTTATAGATTCTGGCTGGTCTGAATGACCTTGCGATGTCTTTTAGCCTCTCTGAGCCTCAGTTTCCTCATCTGTCCAAAGACAAAATGGAGCTAGATGATCTTCCTGTTTTGATGTTTCATGTGACTGCAAACCAAATCGGGAGTTTCTGCCTTTTTCTATCTGGATGCTTTAATCTTGTAGAAATAGGTAAGCCATAGCAATATAAAGTCATGCTCAACAAATATCTCCTTAAGAGCCATTTAGTGTTTAGCTCCAATCAATAAGTATTCCTATTCTATCTCCGTGTAGCAAATGGAGATTTGCTATGGTTTGTTGAGCACTGGCTTGGGGCCAGATATTATTTTCAATTGAAGTAGACATGTGAAAATGCGTTAACCTTGGACCCGAAGGAGCAGCTGGGCAGCTAACCCTAACCCACAGAGGTAAGTGCTCCAGTGCAGCGAATGCACTTGTTGAAGGCAATTTGACATTAGCCGGCCCCTTGGCAGTAACCCGGTGTCTGTGGGAGCTGAATACAAGAAGGAGAAACGCTCCTTGCCCTTGAGGACATATCTAGAAGTTAACTGGCAGTTCCTCAAAAGTCCACAGGATAATAAATTACTTAAAGAAAATTGCTTTCAAGTAACTACAGTAAAAGGAAACCTAAGTCCATTTTTCTTTTTAGGTTCTGAAGTTTAACAGGAACCATATTGTTTAGAAGGTTAACCTTAATTCAACTTAAGCCTATTTCACAGGTTTCTAAGGAAATATGCTTATTCCAGACGGTAAGCAGATTGGCATGGTCAGAGGTGGATTGGGTGTTCAGTGTTGCTTTTAACTTTGTAGAAACAGGGAAATCAGTAGCTTGGAGATTCTGCAAGAGGTCTGCTTAAATACGTTGTGCTGTCACCTTTTGCACCTCACATGCACTTGCTTTTCTGTCTAGCTTGTGAAAAACATGTGCCTTAAATACTGTACGCTGTTTCTCTATATAATTTCCGGTTTCTTCTCAGCAGACCTCTCATTCATAATAATTTAAGTCGCATTTGCTTCTTTTTAAAAAGGCTGTGCTATATTAGAACATATTCTGTATGGGGCTGTGCCTCCTATTGTTCTGGGTGGGTGATGTAAGTTTGCATGAACATGGTACAATAGGAAAGAATCCTGTGGTACATCCATTTGTTCAGAAATTTATTCTTTAATTGAAAGATCATAAATTATCTTTTTCTTCTAAAGTTGAGAAAGTAGGTTTTAACATTTGTTATTAATTCAAAATTTTCAAGCAGAGCTTTCTCAGATTGTTTTTCTTTCCTACTCCTAAAGCAATAACGGTGAATTTGTGTTTTGCATCACATAAGAACACTTGTTTATCTGCAAGGCAAATGCAGACTTAGACACAGCTTTTCACTGTATAAGTACACAAATGATTTACTTATTCTTAGAACATAACTTACCAAACTATTTTTATTTCTTTATGTAAGGCACTAAAGGAATTTGATCTGGTAAATTCTCACATTGGCTCAAATTGGGGCTTAATGAATGTTTGTGGAATGGCTAAATGAATAAATTGAATTTTACAGCCTGAGAGGAACTTGGGATTCTATATGAATGTAATAAATCTATTAGTGAATTTTCTAAGGAGAGCAATACACTTAACTGAATCTAAGTCGAGAACTTTAGGCTTATTGAAAAGGCCTTTCATGTGCATTTTTTAAAAAATTACATTATGCAGAAGTTAAGGCATTTTACACTCTTTAAAGCAACTCAAGTGGCCAAGGACACCAGCACACAAGTGACCTGAATGCTACATCAGTTTGGACTTCTGTCTTATCCTCCAACTTCTCAAATTTGATGAGCACATGAATCTCCAATGTTGAACAAGGTCACTCTCATCACAGGACAAGTATTAATGAATCTCAAGGATAGTGATTTGTAAACTTCTCTAAACTTTACTTTGGATCTCATCTCCTGTCCCTCCTTTTCTGCAAAATCCACTCAATTCCCTGATTGAGTGCCTAGAAACATCCTTTGAGCTGACTCCCTTGAACTTACCAGACTTTATTTTTTGCTAAAACTATGGACTGCAAAATAACAACAGCAATGATGACATAATAATAAATTATTCCAATTCTTCAATCTCAAAGATTTGAAATTTTGTGTTGAAGTTTGAATCTGGGTCAGCTTGAATTTTAGCTGAACTGGTTTATCCATCCCGAGAGATTAGTTCCTAAGAGAATTTCTAACTTCTTTAAAGGAAGAGGGAATTTAAGGTATTTCTATTACGTTGTATGAGGCTTGAAGAAAGCTGATTAAAGAAAGAGAGAATTCTGAAATTATGCACGCACTGGTCAATATCAAAGCAGTGGAGATTCAATAAAGAGTATGGTAGCTGTTTCCCTTCTTTTTCTCTTGGATTTTATATTTCTTTGTTGATGGTTATTTTCTGAGTCTCTATTTTCTAATCAATTAGATTAAAAAGTAAAGAGGAAAAAAAAAGACAATTTCAGGCAGCATACTGTTGTCCTGTTCATTCCACTTGATACTATAAGCCGACTTGGGTTGTGGCTGACAATTCCTGTGGTAGAGGACCCAAGTCACGGGGGCAAATGCTAGAGCAGAAATGGTAACAGTTTTGAGCGGCAGGTTGGGTTTGACTTTACAATCCCAAATGGGTCAATAAGGCCTGAGAAGGGATTCTGTTTGGGTGAAGAGTTGGGATGCTTTCTCTAGGGCTAGAAGGTTGTCATTCATTGTGGCAGCCTCAGACTGTCACCTACTTAGTAAACAGTGTCCTTATCCATAGAATGAAGACTAGCAATTGTACTTGTAAGACAAATGATGATGATGATGATGACAATAATAACATTTATTAAGTCCTTATTATGTGACAGACCCTGTGCTCGATGTGAATTATATAATTTCAATCCCAATAGAGTAAGTCTATGAGATAAGAATATTTATAGTCTATTTTACAGTCAGGGAGCCACAGGCTAAACAGGTTAAGTAACTTGTACAAAGTCACCCAGCTCATAAATGACAGAGTTGGAACTTGAACAAAGGTCTGTCTGATTTCAAAGCCCATATGCCTACAAATATATTAAAAATCAGTTAGTGAGAAGTACCAAACTCATACAAGAACTTTGAAAACAATGGAATGATATGATTATTACTGTGTACATATATATATGTACTATGTATGTATAGTTATGTGCATATCTATGTATTTTATATATATTCTAAGATCTGGCTTCAAAAGTCTCCATTTTAAATTAAATGACTGTGATTGAATACTGAAACTATTTTTTTTTCTACTGCAAGTCTAAGATATTTGAAAGTAATCCTATTTATAGATTAATAAAGAGCTTCAACTTCCAAACTGGAATGAATATTCTCAAATTAAACATTATCATTTAGATTAGGTTCATGGAGAGAAAAAAAAGTTTATAATGAAATAACAGCCTGGGAGAAAATATTTGCAACATAGATAAACAACAAAGAGTGAACATTGATAATATAGAAATAATTTGCTCCTGCAAATTATTAAGGCCAAGACAACTCAAAAGAAAAACAGCTTAAGAACATGAAGAGTTAATTCCCATAAAAAAGAAGCACAAATTTACTAAAAGAAGCCCAAACTCACTAAAAAAAACAGTTCATCTAACAGATTGGTATAATTCTTTTTAGAAAATAATTTTGTGTTAAAATATGTAAAATTCTTTGACTTAACAATGCCACTTCTAGAATCTATCCCATTTACATAAGGATGGTCACTTGTGTAATTCTTTATAATGCCAAAAACTGAAAATAACCCATAAGTTGTGTGTGTAAAATGTATTTTAATTGGGGAAAAAAGCAAGGCTTAGGTTAGTATTTATACTCTGATTCTATTGATTTAATACATATATTTTCATATTTTTAAGTATTAATATAAGTGAGTATTCAAATGGATTGATGGACAGATAAGACAGTGTCACTACAGGGAAAAGGTGGGAAGGATGTGCGTCAGGTTGTCCAACTGGGGGATGAGATGAGATTGGATGAGCAAAAGGAGGACTTCGCTTTTTAATTGTTATTTATTTATTTATTTATTTATTTATTTATTTATTTATTTATTGAGACAGAGTCTCACTCTCTTGCCTGGGGCGAGTGCCGTGGCGTCAGCCTAGCTGACAGCAACCTCAGACTCCTGGGCTCAAGCAATCCTTCTGCCTCAGCCTCCTGAGTAGCTGGGACTACAGGCATGAGCCACCATGCCCAGCTAATTTTTTCTGTATAAATTTTTAGCTGTCCAATTAATTTCTTTCTATTTTTGGTAGAGACGGGGTCTCGCTCTTGCTCAGGCTGGTCTCCAACTCCTGAGCTCAGAAAGACCCGCCCGCCTCGGCCTCCCAGAGTGCTAAGATTACAGGCGTGAGCCACCGCGCCCGGCCATATTTATTTATTTAAAAAAAATTTTTTTTTTTTAGAGTCCAGTGCTAAGCAGAGATATTTTTATTTTTAAAGTGGTAGGATTAAAATGCATTTTATATTTTTGGTGATGTTGGTATTTCATAAATAAAATTATTTTTTAAAAAGGAGAAAATCACTACCTGTCTCAATAATCAGCCATAAATCTAAAGTTACAAAAATGTTGGATTTTTGTGAAAGACAGATGGTACACAACTTATGATGGTTTGACTTAATGATTTTTCAACTTTATGGTAGTGCAAAAGCAATCTGTGTTCAGTAGAAACTATATTTTGAGTTCCCATACCAATTATGCTGTTTTTCACTTTCAGAATGGTATTCAATAAATTACATGTGATATTCAACACTTTATTGTAAAATAGGCTTTGTGTTAGATGATTTTGCTTAACTGTAGGCTAATGTAAGTGTTCTGAGCTCATTTAAGGTAGGCGAGGCAAAACTGTGGTATTTGGTAGGTTAGGGGTACTAAATGCATTTTCAGTTTACGGTATTTTCAATTTAAGATGGGTTTATTGAGACATAATGCCATCAAAAGTTGAGAAGCATCTGTACTTTGCAAACTAGTATAAAGATGTTGTAAATATATGGCAACCTCTTTTAACATTTTTCCTTTATTGCAAAGGGTATAAGTGTGAAATTGTATAAAGACAAGCAAGATATAAATAAAAATGATAGTCTTTATAAAGAAGTAGAGTAGTAGTACTCTATTACATAATGATTCTTGTAGACTATTTCATTTCCTGTTTATTTCTAACTTATACAAAGTTTTGAATACCATTTCCAAAGTAATGCGCTCTGAATCAATTACCCAGTGGTAATTTTCTACAAGTTTTTTTCTATGCATATGTATATACTTTTTAAAAAAATGTATAGTGGTCTCAACATATGTCTACACAAGAACTTGTAAAAAAATGTTCATAGCAGCATTATTCATATGTAGTAGCCAAACAGTGAAAACAACCCAAATATACATTAATTGATAAATGGATAGACAAAATGTGCTACATCCATATAATGGAATATTACTTGGCAAAAAAAGGAATAAAGTACTGGCATAACATGAATGAACATTATGCTAAGAGGAAGAAGCCAGTCACAAAGTATGTATTATAGGATTTCATTTATATGAAATGTCCAGAATTATCAAATCTATAGAGACAAAAAGTAGATTTGTGGTTGCTTCAGGCTTTGAGGAGGAAGTGACTTCTAGTGGATACAAGGTTTCTTTATGGGGTGACAAAAATGTTTTAACATTAGATTATGGTGATTGGTGCACAAGTCTGTAATTATGCTCAGAACCAATGAATTGTGCACTTTGAATGGGTAAGCTTTTATGGTATGTACATTATCTCTCAATAAAGCTCTTTTAAAAAGTCTTATGGAAGTGTTTCATTAGTATCAGTAGTAGCTGTAAATGAGAAGTGTTCTAGACAATTTGGACTTTTTCCTTTGAGTTTCCATTTTCACCTCTACATCTCTGAGTTTCTTACACACTTAACCCCAGGAACAAGCTTGGTTGATTGTGGTTCTTTCCATATAGAATTTTTTCTCCTTCCAATGTATTTTAACATATTTAGTTGATACTTTTCTTGAACCATGAACCCACAAACAAAAACAAAATCGAAGCAGCGGTACCCACCTTCAATAATATGCTTTCTTGACAGCCCTCTCTCTGTTTCAGCTCTGCCAAGAAAAAGAAGCAAACGACTTTGAGTGGGGGTGTGATTTTTTTTTTTAAACTTCTGTTTCAAAAGGGCAAAAGAATAACCATTCTTACTTAGACTGAGTTACTAATTTTATATCTTGTTCTCAGCAAATTCTGCACCACTGGAGACTGAGGAGAGAAGGCTTGTGGGCAACACACGAAGCCCTTTTTCTTTGAAGACGCAGGAGGTGGATTAACTGTGGCTGTCACCACAACAGTAATACTGCTCAGCACCAGCTCAAGTTAGTAACAAACTCAGCCACACGCACCCTGTCCATATATAATTTGAGACACCGTTAAACCCTCTCATCAAGATTGGTTCTTAACCAATATAAAGCCAAAAAAGAAAAAAAATAGGTTCAACATAGGTTTATTTGTGACTTTACTGTAAGAGTGCCAGGATGCTGATATCATTAGCTTTTCTGAGAAAGGAAGCAAATTTGGAAGTTCCTTTGAACTTCTAAAAGAAATTTAGTGACTATTTTCCTTCAAAATGTGATGAACCAAAAAAAAAAAAAATGTGATGAACCAAGTCATCCTTAAATTAGTATCCTAAGAAGACAGACCCTGAATAATAAGGACTTTTGTCTTCCTGGACAATTCTCAAGCTCTGGCCAATTAGAAAGAAATAGGTTCCTTGTATCAATAAAAGTATCAATAAAATGTTTCTTCAATATCTGTACATTTGGCCACTTCTTTAAAAATATAGTAGTTTACCATTCACCTTGTGAATATATCTTTATTATGTATCTTTTATAAGCATATTAGATAATATTGTATATAGTAGTACTATACTATATAATGGTTCTTACAGACTGTCTCATTTCCTGCTTTTCTTTAAACTGTAGACATGATTCTGTGCACCATTGCAAAAGCACCAAGCAATGGCATTGTGAATCAAAATACAGTCAATGGAAATCCTCATTTCTCATAGGCACCACGTTGCTTTTTGCATGGATTACCATAGGAATAACAACCGAAATTCCATCTTCTGTCTTCATATCATCATAAATAGACTCAAAAGCAACAAAATATTAGTGTGTATGTGTTTGCATGTGTGTGTATACACATATATATTTTGATTAGAAGGTTCCTAAAGAAGAATTGGCTTCTGCCTCTAATTTTTTTAAAAAAAACTATTCCCTATTAATTGTAGGGAGGTAAATAAGGTTTTGTTTGTTTCTTTTTGTTTTTTTTTAAGGTTCCAGCATTCTTTGAGAGTTCCATCTCAAAGATGGAAAATCACAGTGCCAACAAATGCTCCGGTATATAGAATAGCTTGCTATTTTCTTACATGTTTGTCAAAAAGGCTAGTCTTCTAAGTCCCACTGAATAACGTAAGTACCAGTTCAAATGCCATCAGGCCCATCAGAAGCCAATTCATCCTGTGAAATTTGTTCTGCATCCCATGAGAGAGAGCACCTCTCTTTCATTTGGCCTGACAGTGAATGGCGTAGGTAGCTCCGTGTTATTCTCCAGTGAGATGGTCCTTTTGATCAGCATTTTCACAGCCCTCTGCAGAAATGATCAGAGACTTACACAAGGAGCCAGACAAGATATTTTTATCTTTGCATTCTGTAGAAGTCTCTGAGTTTTGGCAGATTCGAGTAGCTTTTCTTCTGTGATGCTTTGTGCTTATTTTCCTTTCCTGAAATTTGAACTCTATTTTGGAAATGATTCTAAGTATGAGATTGGTATTTGAAAAATCTCCATGAATCACTTAGTAACAAGTGACCACATGCTTTGCACTAAATTTCTTTCAAAGTATCTTGCTAAAATTGAATCCTAGGCTAATTGCTATTTCCTTAGCATGAGAAAAAAATCCCTTTCTCTAAGCCAATTAGCTTTAGTACGCTAAATGTAAAATAGTTGCCTAAAGGCATAAAAGCATGAACTACTAGTTGTTTCCTGTTTACTGGGAGAAATAAAACATATTTAACTTACTTTCCGCCCCAGTAGAGTTTGGTTGTTATGACCAGGCTGGACCTCCTGTATATCAAATAGACAAACACAGAAAATAAATAAATTGCAGTTATTGTAATGAGTCATTTATTATCATAGCACCACAATGAATTTATTATACCCTATATTTTAAAAAATTGGTAAAGAGATAAATTTGTTAATATATGTCACTGAAATGTAAGGACATAAGGAAGCTGGTGAGTGGGAATTTGAAGTCAGATCCTAGAGGAAGAAGTTAAAGGGAGATGATCTTTGCTTAGAGAGGCCAGAGGATGAGAAGGGCAGTGACAGCAAGCCCAGGACAGTGGTGCCACGTGGAGGTGAATGGTGGGTGAGCATGGAGGGTCAGAAATGGCACATGGGAATGGAAGTGAAAGGACTCAAAGGATGGATTGCTTTAGCAGCTTACGAGAGTAAACTCCAATGAGCACTCATTCAGCATCTGGCCTAACGCTGTGTGTGAACTTCCAGGAAGAAGTCCACTCCCTGTGAAGGACCCCAGCCCCTTGTGGCTCTGAGTTATCCCCTCCAACCATCATATTCACAGGCAGGAACTGACTACATAGAAATATGAATCATGAAGTAAATAATATTAATCATTACATATCGAGAATAAATAGGAAAAACATTTCTTTGAGTGTCTTATTAAATGGAAATGTTGTTTTAGGAAAAGAGTCCTAAAATCCTTAATTCAAGCTTCTACCTCTTCACTTCCAAGAGACTGAAATGTGGAAATCTTGTCAGCAAACTTACGGGAAATGAAATCGTAGCATTATGATCATGGAATAAGAAATATGTCTTGAGAACTACAGGCATATAATTTAAAATTGGGGGGCATATCTCAGTGCAATTTAGTTTCCTTAGGTATGTAATTTGATTAAAGTGGTCTGGAAAAAATTATCTGAGATTCAAAGGTTAAGTTCAAACTTTAGCAGTATTTGAAATGAGGGATTTATAATTCCATCAGCTATAGAGTCAATGCCTTGGGGCTCTCAGGTATAAAAGCCTAGCATGATTAATGGTAACCCATGGGGAATGATGGTGACAATTCCCACAACTTGGTTGCAAGAAGAAAAATTTGTTGAAAATGTCAGCAACCCCATCTCACTGAAGTTAATTCCCTGAAAAGTAATTTGAATCACTGTAACGGAAGGTCCATAGACATATGCACCTGGAGATCACACACTCCAAAAGGGCTGATGTACTTTCCAGGTTAATACATCAACCTCATGATACCTATTATAATAACCGTCTGCCACAGGGGAGCCTCAGGTCTCCTTTCGCAAACACTTCCAACCTTCCATGAGAAGCTGGATGGAATATCATGAGAAATGAATGCAGCCCCTTTGATTACTCAGAGCAGTGAGTCCTGCCAAAGCTGCACATTCTACCCAAATACCACTACGGACTTATTTTTCCAAAGGTAGGCTTATTGGAAAATGTTTGTCCTATATGGATACGCACAATAACATTTATGTTCAAATAGCAAGAATAGACAGCAGCCTGGAAAATTATCACTGACTCTCACAGAGGCTCTTAAATGTGGGTGGAGAATGATAATGCCAGTATTTTACAGTGATACAGCACAGCCTCCAAAATACCTTTGCACACCTTGTCTCACTTTGTCAGCATGACACTTCACGAACAGTTATATCATCCATTTCATAGGTGGAGGGAACTGAGAATCAGAAAAGCGAAGTAACTTGCCCTGGATAGCACAGCTACCAATGGTAGCACCAGGACTAGAAGCCAAGTGTACTCCTTGAAAGCTTTTATAGGCTTGGTGCTACAATGATATGGTTTATCTTTTCACCAGTCTTATGGGGGCAACTGTGAACTGATGTAAACATTCTGTAGTATGGTGCTAGCTTGAGCTTTTATTTGCAAGACTGAAAGGCAGTTCATGGAATATGCATGTTAATCTATTTTCTACAAAAGGTATATATAATAGATTCTGTGGCTACAGAGAGTGATGATTTAATATTCTCTGGGTGTCGAGGGGCAAAGAGCTGCTGCACCAGTGCTGCCCCTTCTCCCTCAGGTGATTTCTGGCAGCCTGCACCTCGCCACAGACCTCACTGTATGGTTAGTGGACTTACATCCAAGGTTTCTGTTGTGGTGGAATTGTGTTCCCCAAAAGATATGTTTTAACTAACCTCCAGAACCTCAGAATGTGAGCTTATTTGGAAATAGAGTCATCGCAGATGTAATTAGTTAAGATGAGGTCATATTGGAGTGGGGTGGGCCCCTAATCCAATATGACTAGTGTCCTTATAAGAAGACACACGGACGCACGAGGGGAGAAGACCATGGGATGGCTGGGGCAGAGCAGAAGTGCTGCGGCTGCAAGCCGAGAAACGCCGAGGATTGCTGGCAACCACCAGAAGCTAGGAAGACGCAAGAAAGAATTTTATGCAGAGTTTAGAGGGAGCATGGCTCTGCCAACACCTAGAGTTTGAATTTCTGGCCTCCAGAACTTTGCAAAAATAATTTCTGTTGTTTTAAGCCACCCGGTTTGTGGTATTTGTTGCAGCAGCCCTAGGAAACTGAAGTGGCCCCTACTTAGGCGGTGATGGATGAGCCAACATTCTGAGTGGGAAAGTAACTCAGGCAAGGTAGAGAACTGGGTGGGAACATGAATATTTTTCCATGTTTAAGGTGGAATATAATTTTCTATTAACATCCTTACAGTTCCGTGGAGTGGGGGAGGAGGAGAAGGGAGAGGGAGAAAGTAGGTCACCAAACTTTATTTGTTCATTTCGCCATAAATGTCTGGTTTTCCTTTTCCATAAAGCCCTCTATTCCTACCAAAAGTTTATCTCAGAGTGACGAGTAAGCAGTACCAAGCATATATGGAGCTCTGTTCCACCCTTCTAGATTCCCCTTCCAGAGGGAGTTTAAATTATGTGAGCAAAAACATAATTAAACGACTCTTGAGCTGTGCTCTTTGACAATGTCCATGTTTTATAAATTTTAGAAAATACATGCTAAGTGTCTATGCATGAGTACAAAGCTCTCTGCACAGTCATCTTCACTAATTCTATAGCACTGTGATTTATTTGGCCATCAGCAGATATTACACCAGAGCAGAGGAGGACCCTAAACTTGTCCAACAATCTTTGCTGTGCTTTGCTTAATTCTATGCTCGTGCTGGGGAAATAGCGCTGTTGCTGCTGACGTCCCGAGTGTAACGCAGAGGGATTGCCTCCCACCACAGCGCAGATGCTACAGCTTCCCTTATTATTATACCTCCAGCTTGGGCTACAGAAGGCAATGGGATGAGATGCGTAAGCACAGCCCCTTTTGTTTCTTGGAGGGACCCCTCAAGGATAGCAGATGAAGCACTTTCCTGAATACCCAGCTAATAGGGCTCCTGAGCACACAGGAGAGGCAATTACCTTAATTCTGCTCAGATAAGAAAGCTTTGGGATATTTATCCCAAGGGCTTCTTGTTTCATCATTTCTTTGTATCCAGAGTTGTTAATAAAATGAATAGGACACATAAATACGTGCATATAGATAATCAGCTTTCTGTCAGCTTGCTTCCTTCATCAGATTACCACAAATGGCGGTCAGAAGCCATGAAAATGTCACTTTGTTTTATGCACAATATCTTATGAACATTCCTTCCTTCATTGCTCAGCCCCATGGTAATTCATTGTGATCAGTGACTAGTCAATAATTTTTCAAGCATGAGTAATAAACTCACTGGCATTTATTTTCAAGCCATTGTAAATCATTTCTTTACCAAGAATTGCCTTTTTTTTAAAAAAAGTCTTTTGATCAGGAGTCATATGATTTTATTTACCCTTCCCTGGTGCAAATAATAAGTCTTCTAAAAGGTAAGCAAACAGTTACGGTAAATGCAGTACCTCCAGCCCTTCTTCTTGATGATGCTGCCCAGAATCACTTCAGCCCTGGAGGGGGAACAGACAACGTTTTAGGATACAGTGCCCTGGAAAAGCAAGAGTCAATCCAAAATAACAGAGCCACTCCTTGTTTGAACTCTCAGTGCCTACATAGCCCGAAAATAGAAGCCACTCTCGGCTGGTAGCATGGTTTCCGCTGTTTCTGCTTGTGCCTGCAGAATCCCGCTCCAGAGCATTCCAGAAGCACCTGCCAAGTCCTGACACACTGGCAGGAGACCGCTGCTGTCCTGACGCTAAGAGACAGCAGAGTCATTTGGCAGTTCAGCGTTTCTGAACCACTGATCCCATGTAGTATATTATGGCTAGTTGGTGTCCAACGGGACTCAAGGTTTTTCTTCTGATTGCTGTGGAGCAATTCAGTTGTGATGGGGGACAGGGGGACAATGAGACCTCACACTGTTTAGACAGAAAATATTAACTCCTGGGTGATCTTACAGGCTAAACGAAGAATCCTTGTGTGGGTTTAGATGTCCCAAAGGCCAGGGCTGTAGATGGAGTGGCCCACATAGAGAATGTCCTGCATTCCGGTGACAAACTTTGTCATTGGAGCAAGATGGAAGGAGATATAAGGAAGTGTTCCTCGTTCCCCTAAGGCCGGGTCATGGAGGGGTGTATTGAAGACATCCACTGTCCTCTCCCCTTCACCTACTCCAGCCGGGACCCGAGAATGAGGAAACAAAAATGTTCTTCAATGTCCCTCTTAGTAAGACCAACATTTGAGAAGCAGCTGGGCTCTCACAGGCATTGTGAACTGGCGCTTTGTCCACTGGGGTGCTGTGGGTGGGCGTTATCACAAATGGTTATTGGTCTTAACTGAAAGTTCTGCCTCTGTTAGAGTGTACAACCTGCAGTAAGCCATGATGCGGCGCAGCTGTGGAGTATGCCCCAGATAGAAAGGCACTGGGTGTTACATTGGTGTTCTTTTTGCTTTTCCCCGTCTCTCTGACTGTTGCCTTTGCAACCTTGCATTTCACAATGAGAACATTTCAACGGCACGCTGACAATCAATCAATAATTAACCAGACAAGTATCCTTCGCAGTAAGAATGTAAACAGGACTCTAACAGACTTGCTACCCATTTCCCCCTTTTTCTACCCTGGCCCCATTTGGTACTAAGCAGGGAAAGGGTAGGAGGTAGAAAGGAGCAAGGCTCTACAAATTTTACTCTCTGGCCTTGGAGTCAACAGAAAGCGTCAGAGATGTGTACTCCGAACCTCCCTGATGGTTCTTAAACATACACCCGTTCTTCAAAAGCAGGAAACCCATGCAAGGCAAATGCACTTAGATAGACCATATGATGATCAACCTGATTCAGAGGGCCCAGCAGTTTGATCGTAATTTTCACCTGGAAGGTGAATTAGTCCTACAGATGATTGTTCTCCACAGTCCTGTTAGAAAATTTCAGAGCTGCTCAAACAGCTGGGCAGCAATTTAGTTTCTTTGGTTCTGGGAGTGGAACATTCATGTTCACAGTAGGAGGACAGGGAGCCCAAGATCTATTCCGAAATGTGCTGATTATGTTGGGATCAGGACAGCACGGACCTCAAGGTCTGGCCTAGGGGCACATTAGCCAGGGTAACGCCCTGTCCTAGAGCTCCAAACCTGCCTTGGGCCCAAGAGAAGGCCTGCCACTAGATGTGACTCCTCACGCAAAAGGAGTGAGGACTCTCTGCAGCCCTCCCCATCCTCAGAATAGACTCTAAAACACCCTCTTATAAAAGATACTAGATTCCTTGGCATCTTTGGGGATCCCAACTTTGAGGTCTGATCTTCCTGTATTGCTAGTGTAGGGACAGGCTGGTAAACAGGAAAAACAGTCCCTTCTTCCCCCAGAGGGAGGACATCCCAGCTGAGGGGATTGAGGAACTATGACATGTGGTGACGAAATAACAAGACTAGCTTTTGAACAACCATCATGGAATCTGTTCGTTCATTTACTCACTCATATGTTCCACTAACACCTCTCCATCTACACTGCTGCCACTCTGGCACCATCCTCCCCTGCCCCTCAGGTAGACCACGGCAATTGCTTGCTGATGCTACCTCCCTCCAGTCCATTCTTCATTCAGGGACCAGAGGAGGGACGGTTTGGGTGGGCAAAGGGGGCCAGAGATGGTCAGTGTCCCCAGTTCCACCGATGGTGGTAGAGGGAGGGGGGAGCAGGGGAGCGTAGTGGTACCACCAGCACGTGGCGGACGGCAGACCCTTCCCAACGACATGTCAGAAATGGTCTGGGCAGAGTCTCTTGGTTCCACAGATGCCACCTGAGTGACACAAAGAGGCCCGGACTTACTTTCCAGCAGCGTAGACCTCAGCAGTATCAAAGAGATTAACGCCACTTTCATAGGCGATTGTCATCAGCCGTTCAGCAACCTGCAAGAGGGTGAGAAGGTCAGTCAGAAAGGCCAGATGTTTTCCAAACCTGGAAAGCAACTTTGAATCCTCTACTGGTCTTTAAGAACACCAAAATCTCACTAACCACTCTGAGTTTTTCTCAGTTATAGTGAAGAGAGAGAAAAAAAGAAGGATCGAAGCAACCTTTCTGTGAGGGGGCTAAGGGATTGCCCCCAAGGCTGGGATTAAGTCTGCCCTCAGAGGCAATGAGGTGGATGGATTTGTGTTTCTTACTCTGCTGGGAAGACCTGGTTTGACAACATTCTCTGTGGCATCATAATCTGTCTGACAAAGGGGATCATTTGTATCACTGGTGACTCCATCCCTCCACTCCTTTCTCTAAGCCAATAGGTTTTGGCAGCTGGCTGACTCCTGACCTGAAAGCTTGTGACTTTTCCCCCTGAGGCTTAGACGGAGCTGTGACTATTGCAAAACTCCTGACACCGACAGTTCAGCAAAATCCCATCACAGAGTGACCACTGAGCCAACACCAAGGAGGGAGTGAGCGCCCTGACCCACCAGGACCTGCTCCTCATAGTTCAGCCTGCAAACAGCTCTCAGGGATCCTCGTTCCCAGCTTTGCATTGCTGAACACAGTGTCACGTGTGACAGAAGTGTAGAGGATAGCTATGCACAACAGCTCAAGGAGTGGCCATAGAGGGACAGTGACAAACCACAGTGGAGAGGGCCCATTCTTTCATTTTGCTGATGGACTTATTAGCCGTTTGAAAAATACACACGTCATCAATAATTACAATTGCTTTTCCATTATGTTTTTGATGGTAGGCCATCCAAATGCTTCATCAGCATTTCCAAGATACACTATTTTTCTGTTGCTTTGAAAATTGGCCTACCAAGAAAATTATTAAGCTCCCAAAATGGAGTCCATGCCTATCCTTTAGCATAACAGGAGCACAAATGCTATTACTGCTTTTAATTTGCTACCATCGTAACATTTATCCTAACTAGAGATCAAAAGTTAAGACAAATATAGTTTTCCCTGTTATGACTGTCCCATGTTTTAGCAATTATTGTGCTTGTGTTGTACATTAGCCTTGTGTCATGTCAGGTGACATACTCGTATGTTAATATTGGGAAATCTCCAGTATTAAATCTTATCTGGAGAAAAATTTTAAGATAAGATGAAGGATTCTGGATGGAGATCTGAACAAAATGATGTTTTCCAACCATAGCATTTGAAGAACTGAACGTGGAATAAAGGAAAAACAAATCACCAACTAAGTCCGAAGACAGGTTTCCGGTCTTGAGTGTCCCACTTACTAGATAAATAAACATAAACAAATCATTTGACCTCTCCACTTGGCCTGCACACTCTGACCTGGGCAAGCTGGGACCATTGTAGGAGACAGCATGCACCATGAAGGGGAGAGCAAAAACTAGGGGAAATGCTGCACATACCCTTGGCCCCTCTGCTCGGAAAGGGAAGATATTTTTTTCTTTTTCCCCTCTCAGCACCATCCCAGGCAGTGGTAAGTTACACGTGTGCTAGATATGGTAGATTATTAATTGTAGTCCTCTCTCCCTACTTGCCACCTATTTTGCGTTGACTTAAAGTCTGTGGCCTTTGCTCTACTATCTGTTGCTTTGCCTCTGTGCCCGTTCCAAGCACCCTTACCTGACGCCAATCAGAGAGCCCCTCCGTAGACTCTGTGATGTGCCACCCAAATCCTCCTTCAGAACCCAAGAACTTTTTCCTAGAGCTGTTGGGAATGCTGCCATCAAATGGCCTTCAGCTGTCATCTCTTTCTGGAAATTGCACTTGGCTAGAGTTACTAAGCCCAAGGTCAGGCCTGTTTCCCAGTCAGCCTCTTTCCAATGACTGGTCAATACAAGGAATATAAAGGCCCAGACCTTTTGTCCCAACTTGGGACATATCTGCAGGGCCATCTCAGGTTCAGAGCTCCCCCAGTGCTGCTTAGGTCATTGTTGAGGCTGCCTCATGGGCCGAGGTCTCTGCCTGTTCAGCGCTGCTTCCTTCCCCATCCTGTGCTGATCGCGAGGGCACTTCCTGATAACGTCCTGCATGCCACTCTCCCCTTCAGAGAGCACTTCCCAGGGAACTCCCGTGAGACAAGGCCTCTAAGGGGACCCGTGCCCAACACTGGGAACAGGCCTTTAGATTGATAAGAATGCACAGTTAAGACCTCTTCCCCAGATCTGCTAAGTAACACTGGTGACTTTGGGAGCAGTGGGAACAGCCTCTGTTTCTCCAGGTGTCTCCTCAGGAATGAAAGTAAGAAGCACCTTTGCAAAGGTCTTGTTCTGGGCCTGGCACTTGGCTAAGCACTTTACAGGTATCATCTCACTAATCTTCACCGCAATCTTGCTGAATAGAGGATATTTGCATTTTACTGGTCTGGCAACTGCTAATAAATGTATTATAAATGTTAGCAAATCAGGCTGGTTAGTAGCAGAGTGAGACTGGATCCACTCATACCCACTCTCCTTGACTCCTCGGTGGCCTTGCAGTTGGGCTAGGAAAGGTCAGAGGGACTCAGGGCATTGCCCACAGTGGGGTTCTTGGCACTCAATACCTGCACATCTCACTTATGCCGTGAAGGTATTCCTTAAAGGCAGTGGTAAAAATATCACTTTGGTAAGCATTGTTTTGAATGTGTAAATGATGATCTAAGGGAATTTTATGGTAAATGTAACTACGATAGCTGCCACTTATCGAGTGTCTGCTACCTACCAGTCAGAGGGCAACATAAATGTCTGACATGCATGATGTGTTAATCCTTTCAACACACCTTCAAGGTCAGCATTATCATCCCATTTTACATAGGAGCAACTGAGGCTGAGAGAGCTTGGATTAATTTGCCCAAGCCTGGGCGACCAACTGCCCTGTCTTCCCAGGATTGAGAGAATTTCTGTGATGTGGGCCATCAGTGCTAAAACGGAGAAAGTCCTGTGCAAAATGAGACCAGTTGGTCACCCTAATTGGAGCTAAAAATAAATAAATACATACATAAAACAAAACCATGCAATAACAGCAATAAAATCTTTTCATGAAATGACTAATGTTAATTTCAAATAATTTATTCTCTAACTGTTCAACCTGCACACATAATAGATTGACAGCCTCAAGGGCTATTAATAGTCTAAATGTGAAAAATACAAGACGCAAGATAAAATCCACAATAATCATCGAGTCAATCTTAACCATTTCCTGTGATTTAAACATTATTCCTGTAAAATGCCAGAGTCCCAGGAAGAGTGCTCCTACTGTATAGCTCTCTCTGCATTTTCTTTCAGCAGCATAATCGAGGCCAATGGTAACTTACCTCATCTGAAATTTGACCTCCAAATGTCACCCATGTTCCTAGAAAAGAATAAATATTTGTACATTATTCATAATCATTTTTCTAATATTATGCATAATAAGAAGAAACTCTTTCTTATCTCAGGGATACCTTGACAGAGTACACAGGTAGTTCACAAAGGTGCCTGGATAGGGGCACGTGTTGGGCTGCTGTGCAGCCTGTGCTCCTTCGCTAAGTATTCCAGAAGGAGTCTGCAACCCTCTGGAGGAAGGGGTGCCTTTTCTTCACTTGAAGCTGCCATATATTCTAATAGCACCACTGCCCTAAAAGATGCTTTTTCTTCTGCTATGGGAATATGAATGCCAGTGGACAAGGAGGTGGTGTTATCAAACCTGCTTTGGCTACACACCCATTCTTGCTCTCACTTAGCTAAGAAGCCACTTGTTCTGAAATGAAGGTAAGACCTTGGGTTATGGTTCTTCTTGTCTTTGCTCCCAAAATGGGGCTCTATTTTGTATTCCTTATTAATGTTTCAAAAGGAATCCTCTCAGATGTCCTTCCAGTGCCCACTTACAAGACCTAAGAGGTGACACTCAAATACTTTCTCTGCTATGGCCTGGTACTCCAAAATGGAAATCTCCACTGTTTGGGGGTTTGGGAAGGCAAAGGAAGAGAGGAATAACCAGCAGCCAAAAACTTGAATTTGTAAAGCAAGAGGGATGCAGACATGGAGTGGACACTTGCCATGCCAGTCTCCAATCACCTCATTCATCCATTCCCTCTTTTACCCATTTTTTTGAACCCTAATTACATGCCAGGCAAAGGCATTGTACCCATGTGCAGGGGACAATGAGGTGATTGACCCAATTCCTGTCTCCCAGAGCTCACGGTTTATGATGCTGCTCAATAAATGCTACAACTGAGGCAAACACTCGGCAGTAGGGGAGGCAGTGCTCTACTTAACCTGGAGGGAAGCGGCACTCAAGAAGGAAGTCCTAGAAGAGGCGACACCTTGGTCGAGTATCACAGGAGCTAACCGAACGAAGAAGAAAGCGACAGGCATTTGGGGAGAGGCAAGGAGGTAGGAGACTTTGGAATGTGCTGAAGAGCCTGGGCCATAGGCCACGTGGTGAAACACAGGAGCCCAGAGGGAGGGGCGGCAGGAGTGGTGTTTGTGGGACATACAAAGAAACTCCGCTGGAAGCATATTTCACATCTGGTAATAACAGCTATAGCTACCATTTATGGAACACTTTCCAAATGCCAGACAGCGCTTCCAGAATTTTTTATATATTTTATCACCAATCATTTTGACAAACTCACAAGGCAATTTTATTATCCTTATTTCCAGATGAGGAAGCAAAGATTAACCAGCCTAATAGGTGAAATACCCAGGATTCCCCAAACATGATTGGCTTCAAGAAGGGTATCCTTTTTGCCACACCACACTGCCTCATTAGAATATTTCCAAATTAATTATGGCACTTGGATTTGATACTCTATAGAAGTATCTTGGTGTAATTGCACCTTTTCTTTTAGTTGTCAGGGACTAAAACGAAAGTAGGGTCTAAATTATTTTACTGGTACACTCTACATCCCCAGAGGTTGCAGACTGGCAGCCCACAGGTCGCACTCAGCTTGTGGACTTTTTTTGCTTGACTGAAATGGTGTTGATCCACTTTGTATTTTAATAAATTTTGAATAAGTTACCAACATTTAAACAATTAGGAGATTTTTCTTAACATGTTTTGATTTCCAGCCTCTCTTGACAATGAAGGGCTGGTGTCCCCACAAGGTAGATGTCCCCTAACTCTGAGGAGCAGACCTCTTGTGGAAGGACTGTGCCTTCCCCAGTGAGGGAAAGCCCCCGTATCTTCCTGCTGTGGGGGCGCTGAAATCAAATAGCAGTTGCTATTTACTACCACATTGACTGCTGTTTTTCTAACTGTAAAATGAATAGGAAAATGAACTTGTGCATCTCCTAAAAAAGAGAATTGAGTATTATAAGAAAAACATAGGAGTGCATCTTTTTTTGGTGGATGAAAAGAATACCCAAACAAAGAATGTTTGCACAGAAAAATTACATATTAAGGCACCATAATAAAACCAACCATGACTGGAATACAGAAAAGATGGGTGTTGGAAAACTTAATGAACTGAAGAAATGGCAGCATTTGTTTTTGAATGAGAATAAAATAAGGGAGCTGCTATAAAATACAGTTCTCTATTAAGGGAAAAAATTGTCTGGGCGTCAAAACCTTTTTACAGACAACACATTTATAAAAGAATCTCTTTTGAATGTGCAGAAATTATGTGTCCAGAGCATCAATGAGCATTTGCAAATGTTAGTCTAACCAGCAGCTTTGTAGTTTAGCATGTTAAAAATATGATTGAGAACTTTCAGGACAAGTTAAATTATGGGTGGCATTTTCTCTTGCAGCAAATGAGAACACAGATATAAATAATAGCACACTGTTAACTATATTTATTTTTGGTGCAGTGACAATTTTGAAGAGGTCAAAGAACTTTTGGACAAAGATCCAATGAAAGGCAAAACATCAGGAAATGGCTTACTTTGTGTGATAAAAAGGTCTCAGACCACTGGGTATAGAATGTGCTGGTCAAAGTCACTTTGTGTTACTGCAGATGGAGTCTCAGGATGGATGGGATTGATGTCAGGGCTGTTGAGCGACAGACCAGAGGTGGCACTATTTTGTAGGAACACTATCCCTAAGTCCATTAATTTCCTCATTCATCAAGAATTGCTTTGGGCAAAAAGCTAAATGGGACAAGCCGTGGATTCAGTAATTAATATCACAAATTGGCTATTCTTCTATGTCTTCGAAAAAAATCAGGTCAGCATTTGCTTAATGAATTTGCTGGCTTACTTGTTCTGTGGTGCGGAAGAGAATTTTTTTTAACCATTTATGTCATCAAAGGGAATAGTCCTTTTTCCACTTAGCTGTAAAGATTGGCCCAAAGTCCTGAGCTTCTTGCTTATGCTACAACTCATCTACATCTTTGGAATATTTTTCTACAGAGACATTCACAAGTGTTTGCACGAATGTCTCATTTGCTTCTGTCAGTCCTGACAAAATTGAGTCTTTTGGAAATTAATTTGCTGAGGAATAATTGGTCTACTTTCTTACATTGCAATCAGTTTCCAGAAATGAAAATGATAGCCTAAAATGCATTCTTTAGTACTGTGCCGTTGAAACCCAGATTCTAAAAAAGTCCTCTGACTTTAAACTTTATGAAAAGAAACTAGCATTACTTCGCTTACCTTTCTTAATTAATTTTGATAGTACAAATGAAGAGTTATGATTTGAAGTTATCAAACTGTAGTACAAAATGGTACCGAAGACTAAATAGAACAACGTTGAAAGGCAGGATTGTGCACACATCTTGGAGCGGGTTGTTCTACAGATAAGAACCATTTACAATGGTTCCACCCATGTTGGAAGAGCCTATACAGGAGCAGCTCTATTTCAAAATTAATCTGACAAAACTGCCTACCAGTCCTGGCTTAAGTGTTTCAAGCTGCATTCTCTACATCATAGTGAAAAAATACAGGGCCTGAAAGATGTTTAGGTACAAAAGAAAAGATGTCACGTCTCTGATTCCAAGTCAAAGCAGTAATGAATTATGAAAGAAAAATACCGTAATAATGAAATGTTTTTCTTTTTCAATTAGTTTAAAAATTTTAAAATGAAATAGTATATGAATATCATATATATTTACATAAAATTTCCTGCCTACATCATAACTTAATAAAAGTAAATGTTCGTTTCCATTTCTGGAAGTTTGCCGTTCTTACAATCAGCTTACTTTGCTCAGATATACCAAACTCTCTGGCCCTTTCAGCACTTGCTACTCATTCGTTTTCTATTTGTTTATAGAGTTTATATCTTTTATTAGAGAGTAAGCTAACTGAGGGCCAAGATCTTACTTTATTCATTGTTCTTATCTCCACGGCCCTAGATAGAAGTGGATCCTGAGTAGATGGTTGATAAGTGTTGGCTAAATTGAATTAAGTTGCCCTTTTAACTGTTATCAACCTTCAAAATATTGGAATAATTTCCTACCAAACATGTTTATTTCTATTTGTAGAAAAACGAATGATGCTCATCAATATTCTTCAGTTCTTCTAGTCCCCAGATGATTGAAATGTTTCTCTCCATCCCTGGGTACTCACCCAGTCATGCCCCCTCCTGGAGAGGGTCCGGGAGGGGCCTCCTGCCTGGCTGCAAGGCCTCCGTCGAGGACAGGGTGTGGCCCAGTGTACAGAGCGTCTGCTGACCACCCCTGAGGAAGAGTTGCCACCTGCAAACAGGACAAATTGCCTCCCGCTGCACAGAGATACACAGCAGCCTTCTAGATGGGGAAACTCCGTTTCTTTGATTTTATTCTCTACTGCACCCTACTGCAGAAGGGCTAAGGTGGTTTATTTGTTAATACAATTCTCAAAAACCCTCTGTGACAATTTTCTTAACCACTCTAATGAGATCATGCCTTCCTGAGACCTAGGATGTCATATGAGCATTTCACTGTGGAATCACAAATTAGTGGAATGTTACTTAGAAGATAATTTTATTAAACCGACTCTTGTTATTTCTAGCCTTTTAAAAGCAGAGGGAATATAAAGAGAACTGTTGAACTGTTATTGTATCTTCTGATGAAACTCCTTCAGGCACCATGGAATACACGCTTTGAAAACCTCTGTTAGGTCCCTTGGCATTCACCCCCCATGGCATAGAAACACAATGGATGAAATGTAAAAAGAAGAAAACTGCCCACACATACACACACACACACACACACACACACACACACACACACACACACAAAACCACCTTGGTTACATAGGTATCTTTTGGTGATTAACAGGGTAATTGCTTCTTGCTTATTCATTCTAGAAACATGCTCGTCATTTAAACGAGCTCCTTGCTTTGAGTATGAAGTGGTATTTAGACATTTAGATGTAATAATGTTAACATCTTACATCACCATAGTTCAATTATCAAAACCAGGAAAATAACAATGGTACAGTTCTAGTACCTCAGGCCTTTTTTGAATTTCATTATCCCTTTTTCTCTTCCAGGATCTTACACAGAATCTAACATTACATTTAGTTGTATTTCTTCTTAATCTTTTCCCGTCTGTGACAGTTCCTCAGTCTTTTCTTGTCTTTCATGACCTCAACACTTTTAAGAGTACTGATCAAGTACTTCATAGAATGTCCCACAGTTTGGACTTGATCATTTTAAGGTTATGGATTTGGTGATTTTCTAGTCTGTGTTGCCGTTGGCTTGAATATATTTTTATAGCAATCAAGAGGGAAGGGAATATATAAAATACAATTGTAGTATTTATTATGCCACAGTTAATACTTCTTTGCTCTTCCATTCAACAAGTATTTGAGTCTACCATGTGCCAGGTATTGTGCTTAAGTTATCAGGATACAACAGGGAGAAAACTGGTAATTATTTCTCCCTCATGGAACACATTTATGAGGAAAAACAAAATAATGAGAAAAACAAGTTAAACATATGGTATTTATTCATAAATGTTAGTTTTATAAATAAATAAACTATAAAACACACAGTGCTGATAGACACGTGTTAAAGAGAGTCAATTCTATAAAGCACGGATAGAGGATATGAAGTATCGGGGGTAGGCGTTGGAATTTCAGGTAGGGTGGCCAGATAAGGTTCACTAAGAAAGCAGCTTTTGAGAAAAGACCTAAAGAATGTGAAGGAGCTCACTGTGCCGCTCTCTAGGGAGAGTGTTCCAGCTGGGGGGAGCAGTGAGGGGGGCCTTGCTTGGTGTGTGCAAGGACATGAGGAAGCCAGTGTGGCCAGAGGAGAGAAGGTGAGTACCAGCAGGCATGGGGCCAGATCATGTGGGGTCATATCAGTCACAAGACGGGCTTTGGAGAGGCCAATGAAGAGTTTTGAGTGAAGGAGTGACACAATATGCCCTTCTCTTAAAAGGAACACTCGGCTACGATGCTAAGGATGGACCGCAGAGGCTGAGGCTGAAAGAGGGCACCAAGTAGGAGGCCACTGTGATCATCCGGGTGTGGCAGGGCAGTGGTTTGGTCCAAGGTGGTGGTACTAAGGATGGTGAGGAGTGGTTGAATTTTGGATAGATTTTAAAGGACAGACAACAGTATTTGCTGACTAAAAGTATATGGAGCATAAGAGAAGGTGAAACTTCAAGGAAAACACCAAAGTGGTCAGAACGTGAAAAGAATGGGGAGACAATTCAATGCATTTCAATACAAATTTAACAGTTTTAAGTTTTGTAAACAGAGCGCGTGTTGACTGTAGGTTAATATAGTCAAGGTTAGCCAAATGTAGTCATGAGGATATTAACTTAGAGGTACTAATCTATATCACTGAATAATTTAAGATTCAAGCCCCAGGTATCATTGAAATTAGACGACACACTGGGCAAAATTAACATGCTCAATGTGTTATTTCATAGTTACCCTAGAGGGGGTGGAGCTGGAGGTGGGAGCGTCCCCCTAAATTGCATATCCAGCAAGAAACAGAGTGTAAGCCCAGAGCCAGAGCTGATGCGGGGGAGGGAGCTCTGAGCTGTTGGCCACCACCTGAGCCCCTGAGTACCAGGGCCGTAGCCTGGTGAGTACTTTCTCCTACGAGCTGTGGGCTGAGACTTCCACTGAGAATGCAGCCCTGTCCCACACCCTTATGTCCGAACCCTACTTATTCTGCAGACCCAGAACTTCAGCTTCTGAGGCCAGTGCTGCTAAATGATAGCTCCATAGTTCTTCCTCTGGTGAGTCAAAGTATGTCTTGCTACATCGTTAGAATATTTTAGGTCTTTTTTCCATTAACTCTGTAATCCTGAGAAACTTCCAACTTCTTGATTGCTTGTTTCCTTTTATACACAATTAGGAAACCTAAGCTTCCTTCCTCTCTATAACTTCGTGATTTTGTGGTTGGACTTTGAAGGGAGAGGAAGTTATTCCATGCACTCTTATCCTGCCACTTTGAACTAAGTGCTGATACCATACGGACCACTTTGTGTTATGACTGCCTGGTTTATTTTTGCCTGTGATATCCACATCAGACTGCAATAGTCCTGAGGGAAGATACCAAATTTAATTTAAATTCTAAATTTTAGCAATTGAAATGGAGCCTGGTACATGGTAAGTGCTTAATAACTGTTCAATCAGTAAATAAACACTTTAAAAATACAGGCATTCCTGCCCTTAATAAGAAAGCATCTCTAAACCAAGAGCATTTGCAGAATGTTGGTTCTTTCCTTCACTATCCTGAACGAGAAATTTTTAATGTAGGCTGCACATTTGAATATCGTGGAGAGATTTAAACAGTACTGCTGACTCGGTCCCTCACCAGACCAATTAAATCAGAATGTCTGGGCACGGAACCTTGGCATCAGTATTTTTAAAAGATCCTCAGATAACTCCAATGGCAGCCCGGGTTGAGAATCACAGTTCTAGACTCTTGTCTTACCGATAGTATCTCATCCTTTTCTTTACACCCTGACACAGCTTTCCTACTCTTTTACTCAAGTGCTGCTATCCCTGTTTTCCAGAGGTTAAGTGACTTGCCCAAAGTTCAAATAAGTCGTAAGCGGCACAGTTGAGGCTGGGATTGAAATCCAGCAGACATGCTGTCCCGCACCCACCTCTGCCCCCTTAGCCGCGGGACGGTGTGGAGCGAGCGAGCACTGTTCTTCCACTAAGAGAGGTAAGTTGCAAAGTTACCTTAAGCTTCTTCACATCGATGCGGAATCAAATCAAAACAAACAGAAACCAAATTCCTAGAAATCTGGCCCAAGGGGAAGTGTCTGAAGATGGGGCTGGGATGTACAGACAGGTGACAGAGGTGAGGAATTGGCTTTTGGCCCTTGGCACCGCTACTAATGGAAGGGCACAGGATGGAGACACCCTCCCGCTGGGGAGGCCTGGGGTGGGGGGCTGAGCAGGCAGGGGCGTCAGGCAGTCCCGGGCTGGAGTTCTGACTGCACCTCGCACTGGCAGGGTGGGGTGGGGTGGTAATAAAGATAACTAGTTCACAGCATTTTGAGGAGGATTCTGTGAAATTTGGCTAGTGCTTTACAGCCTCTATCCTAGCACAAGCATTCATTCCCAATCTTAGATCAATGGGTCTTACTCTTCAGGCTGCGTTAGAATCCCCGAAGAGTCCCACTCTGAGATTCCGATTCTGCAGGTCTGAGCTGCCCCTGGGGGCTCCGTATATTTAACAAGCATCCCAGGTGATTTGGAAGCAAAACAATACTGAGAAACCCTTCTGAGGCACTACAGATAAGCTGGATGCAGATCTGCGTCTGGGCGCCTGGACACATTCTCTTTAGAATGACGCAGACAAAGCGTTCCTCCTTGTTCTGGCTCGCATCTGTCAGTGTTTTCCACAGAGCTTGGCCCTTATTTTTGGATCCAAGCTGCAGCCTGGTCTTTCATTTTTGGCTTCTAGTGTGTTGCTAATGAGCATCTGGCCAGAGTTAGCAAATGTGATAACAACTTAGCCTTTGCTTTTTTACTTTCATTACCTTTTTTTGCAAGAACCAATAATACCACCCTGGCTCTCAGGGGGTGGGTGGGGGGGTGCTCTCACACCTGCACTTTACAAAAGAGCTTGAAACGGCAACAAAACAAGGCAGGAAGTGGTAAAGTCCATGTGGAATAAAAGTAGGCCTCTCAGGCAGGTGAGGTGCAAGTAGTATTCCCACTTACAGTGAAGAATAATACACACACGTACATATGTATGTATTTTTTTAAGGACTAAATATTATTTAGAACCCTTTCTACTACTTAAAGTTTCTGTGTAAGTACTTAATAAAATAGGAAACAAATGAGAAAGACATTCTCGGCTTCCACCATATGGACCCATTGTGCTTTTCTAGATCCTTCTGTGCGAGGTGCTTTACATACATCAGCTCTAATCCTTATGGCAACTCCGCAGGGTCTGAATAATTCCACCTACTTTACAGAGGGGGAAGTGATAAGGTAGTGACAGTCAGTGGTAGAGCAGTGACTTGCCACAGCTGTTAAGTGGTGAGTTCTCCAAAGCCATGGTCCCCCCACAGTGCCACCCTGATTTCTGGTGCTTTATGGATCTGCCCATGTTCTTTTGCTGCCAAATGCCTCCTGCACTAACCTTCCTTCGTTATGATAAGCTTTGCACCTATTTCTGCCCCCAAAGTGCCTATCTGGATGGATGAAGAGCGCTGTACACTTGCCCCGCTCCTCTGGGCCACCTTCCTGCTCTCAACTCCACCTGAGATCAGGATTTAGCTCAGGATTTTGTTGTCCCATGAGCACAGAGCCGTTTTCGACTTTAAGCCCTCAAACCCTTAGGAGAGAGCTGGGCCACAGTGACATGTGCCCATCATTGACGGGCCCTGGGGCAGGCCGTCTTCAGCAGGAAGGGCAGCGGCAGAGGGGAGTTGAGTCAGCCATCAGGAAAGGCTGGGCTGGCTGGCTGGGCCTCCCAGAAAAACCTGTGGAGAGTTGGAGCCTTTCCTTTTTCTAATGCCTGTGTGTAGACTTGAGGTTTTGGGGGTAAAGGGCTGGGAATAACTAAGGTTTTTCATGATCCTTATAGAGAATGTAAAAATATTTGCTATTTTCTCTCTTTCTTAAATTTAAAGATTTATGTATTCAAGTGCCAGGGGATATTGCTAGCTCCATTTTAAGATTTGTTTCAGGACAAATCTGCTTGGAACCACTCTGTTCTGTTTCTCCATTAGTTTGATCAGTACGGTTTAAAGACAAGGGGATAGCACTGGCAATAAGACGAATGATGGGGACCTGAAGTTTAGAAGAGGCAGTTTTCTGTGATGAAGCAGATTGCAAGGGTTGACATTCCTCTCCAGAGACTGTGTGAGCAAAACATAGAAATAAAATTTCAGCACGTTAAATCTTTTCCCAGAAACAATGACCTTCTCTCTATACTTGGATGTTAGAATTAGTGATACATAGTAATTTAAATCCATGGCTTAATCTCCTCAAATTTCCTTATCTAGGTATGATTCCTGAATTAATTGATTTTTGTACCTGTTAGGAAAATTTAGAGTAAAATAAAACCAAAAACACCTTAGATAAATTTTTTCTTCTCTGTGTGTTTTAGTTTTTTTGCACATATTTTTGAATTAAACATTACTTTTATAATCAGAAGCAAAAGTTGTTTTTTTTTAAATCCTCACTACTGGGAAATCCATTCATAAACAAGGATTGCCACAAATCACAGCTCTTCCTACTTTCTGAACATAAAAAAGAGGCAGTGTTTATATTTTCTTCTTCTTCATCTTTTTTTTTCAAGAGACAGGATCTTGCTCTGTCGCCCAAGCTATAGTGCAGTGGTGTGATCATAGCTCACTGTAGCCTCAAATACCAGGGCTCATGTGATCCTCCTGCCTCAGACTGCTGGGTAGCTGGGACTATAGGTGTGCCACCGCATTTCGCTAATTTTTTTAGAAAAAATTTTTTGAGATGAGGTCTTGCTAGATTGTCCTGGCTGGTCTCAAACTCCTGGCCTCGAGCAATCCTCTTGCCTCAGCCTCCCAAAGTGCTGGGATTATAGGCATGAGCCACAGTGCCCAGCCTATATTTTCTTAATATTTTGTCTGAAGTCTTTTTGTCAAAATTCTTCATGTTTCCTTGTACTAACATTTACCTATTGAAAATTATTTCTTACAAGAAAGTTTTTAGGGCCTTTAAAAGCAGCATGCATCATTAATGAGCCTTACTTATTTTGTTCTTTGAAGAACTATAATAAATGTATAGAAAAATTAATATAGGTAAAATAACACTGCATTAGAATAAAATTAGATGCTATGGGACACAAAGACTAAATGACAATTTTTGATTTTTAAAACAAATTCAAATATTTTCAATATCTTCTGAAATGGAATCTATCATTAAGGTTGAAAATCCCTTTTTTTTTCCTGTTAACTCTTATCACAGTACCTGGAATATAGTGTGTGCTCAAATATATATTTTTAATTTATTTTTTGATTTATCTTTTGCTTTTCCCCAGTAAGTTACTATGAATAAGAATGCTCTGGACAAACACTACTGTCAAGAAGTTTGAAAGTCAATGTGACCTCCTTTATACTTCTTTTATCTATGAAAAATTGATGTCAGATCTTTAGCTTTGTGTAGGGATATAATTTTTTGATGGTTCTGTGAGTTGTTCTGCCCCAAACAGTAATAATTTTGGATAGCTCTGATGTATCTGTACATAAAAAACACAGTGTATGCTCACAGGGCTGTCCGGATCTGCTAGGAGATAAATTTTAATTCCATGGCAAGGAAAAGAAACTTTCTTAGTGAAAACAACATAAGGATAATACATTGTAAAAAAGAATGAAAAATATCTTCCAACAGTCCTTTCAAATTCTCCCTATTAGGCTATGAACTTCATTATATTTAGAGTATTAAAAATCATCAATAAAAACTCAAAGTAGTAATACAAAATGATTTGTGCACTTTTTGACTAAGAAGTTTTTGAAATATAGAAAAATTAAAACTGAGGGACTAGGTTGGGTGTAGTGATTCATGCCCATAATCCTAGCACTTGGGGAGGCTGAGGAAGGAGGATTGCTTGAGCTCAGGAGTTCGAGACCAGCCTGAGCAAGAGTGAGACCTCTGTCTCTACTAAAAATAGAAAAAATTAGCCAGGTGTTGAGGCATGGGCCTGTAGGCCCAGCTACTCGGGAGGCTGAGGCAGGAGGATCGCTTGAGCCCAGGAGTTTGAGGTTGCAGTGAGCTATGATGACACCAC